>JAWPHD010009881.1:0-99324 GCA_037043455.1 Cyrtodaria siliqua
CAATCGTGGTGCATTCTCTTGACACAGACATACTGATCCTGCTTTCAAAATTTGTTTCAGTAATACAACCAGTCCATATACATGTTTGGCACTGGGATGATTAAAAAAGGAGATGTTGAATGTGAAACAAATTGTAGAATTTAAGGGGTCTGCTATTTGCTCTTTACTGCCCACACTACATTGCTTTACAAGCTGTGTTACAATCAGTGGCTTTGTATGGAGAGGCAAGGCTGTCCCATTGAAGATGATTATAAAGCACAGAGAGTTTGTGTCAATTTGAACTAGTCGAACAGCATCATGAATGTTCGGATGATCTTCAAATAAAAGTATGGAGATCACGGAGAGGATAGTGTGCTGCCTCTATGGCAAACCTCTTTACGCGGATGTCAAATACTTTTTCCCGAAAATTCAAAGGCCACAGCTAGAGTTTTTTTCCGCCGTGTCAATTTTCTACAATCATGTACACTTTCAAGTGCTTTAGTGGCACCATACTGACCAACATTAACCAGACGCAGAAACAAATGAGAGAAGATAAAGTTATTTAATTTGACTGGACTATTGGTGATATTGCATCAAAGAGACTGACACTGAAGAAGGAAGTAATAATGGGTGGGAAGATATGGCAACCAACACACTGATTGATTGAAGAAAGTGAGCTCAAATTATGTGACGGAAAAATGCATGCTATCTTATAGAGCTATACATTTATATTTGTTAGTAACGTAAGTAAAGTTCAATTCATTGTGTGAATATGTTGAAGTTGCTTAATTTGTTATATTAGATTAATATATGAATACATTAGCAGTTAAAATTGTGCATATAATTTGCTATTTCTCTTTGAATTTGGTAACGTAAAAAATACGGAAGAGTCGTGTAAATTATATACAAACTTAATTTCATTCAATGTTTGCCTAAGTATAAACAATATATAAAGGAAAATAAAGATTTATATCCATGTTTTTATTTGATACTTATATGTGGTATTTAATAAGATGCTGCAAACGTAACTGGTAACGTACGTAACGTTTAATACATGAGGTAATACAATATTAGCTTGACATAATTCCATGTCTGTTCAAACATTGTTGTTACCATCGATGATGTTTAGAGGAATATTGTATTAGCATCTTTGTAAGCTTTATAATCTAATTGGCCGAATTTTCTAGATTTCTAGTAACACACGGAACATTATTATTAATTATTTTAAAAAAGACACAAAGTAACGGACAATACAAGAATCAAACATTGTTCACATCATGGATACGTATGACTGATATAACTAAGATGTTTAAAATAATTTTCAGATATAAAATACTTATTTTCTTAATTTCTTAAAGCAAACACCTTCATTCAACAAGGTAATGTAAATTACGGTAACTTAGGCTTAATAATGCAGGTATCAAAGTTATAAACATTAAATGAAACGAAATGTTGTACTTTAAAAAGCAAAAATAACGTCCAAAATGAGTTGTTACAATCAATTATGTCTAAAAAAAATATTGCAATAAAACTTTAATAGTGTATTGGATGATTTGTTCCAATTTCTTTTAACATGCGAACAATAGAAAAGTGGAGTGCGTGGTCCAGTGGTAGAGCGCCGAACTCCAGATCGAGAGGTCGTGGGTTCTATCCTCGCCGCGGCCACGTTATTTATCCTTGAGCAAGATAATTAATCCACATTGCTTAGTACTGGTTCTACCCAGGAAGCCATCGAGAGTGATTAATCTAAGTTGCAATAACTTGTTTCGCAATCGATGTAAAATAAATATGTTTAAACTAACAATAGAAAATGATTTAAAAACACACAATGTAACGGACATTACAAGAACCAAACATTATTAACATCATGGGCACGTATGTCTGTGATATCTGTAAGGTTTGGAATAATTTTCGGATGTAACATCTTACGTTAATAACTTAATAAACCAAGGTTACCGTAATGAAAATTATGGTAACGTAGGCTTAGTAATACAGGTATCCAAGGTATAAAAAGTAAGTAAAACCAACTTTTGTATTATAATAGGCATGAATAATGAAGACAATTTAATATACAAACACTTTCTTCCATATATGTTTAGTCTTCAAAATGCATTTAATAAGTCTTCAAAATGCATTAGCGGGCTGGCGTGGCACAGTCGGTAGTGCGGCGGATTTGTAACCGAAGGTCCCGGGTTCAATCCTCCGTGGTGCCACTGAGGTTCGTCGGTGTGTTCTTGGGCAAAACTCTTTCCCTTAGCCTCGTCCGTCGGATGGGAACGTAAACCGGACGGTGCCGTGTATCGGTTTATCCTCTGAGCACGTTAAAGAAGCACAGGAATCTATTCGATAATAAGAGTAGGACACGGTTCCCGGATTCCTATGTATCCTTCCCCTCTCTCTGGGTGAGGCTCTAAATAACCTATACTGTGTTGATGAGCCGTTAAACAACATTCAACAAAATGCATTAAAATTAATTATTATTTTATAGGTAACGTATTCTACACCCAGTAACACGATATAAAAGCCCCAGTCGCCAGATGGCACACATGTTCCAAAATGCTCTACACATAATGGGCTTTCAGAAAAAAAATGTGTACAAAGTTCCCACTGGGTGTGGGGAGGGTTTCTACTACTAGCTTACAGCCTACACGTTTCGCTAGGCTATTGTCCAAGACTTGACCAAAACAAAAACAAAACAAAAACTTGATTTCTTCACATTCTCAGCCGCCTGAGGTTAGAACATGTTCTACCTTACCTGTTCACTTTTACAGTACAAAAACAAACGCGTTATCAAGCGTCTGGCGGATTTAGACGTAACAATTATGCATGCGCAGAAAACGTTGAAATAAAAACGTTCATTTTATAAAGACAGACATGGATACGAATTGATAATTAACAAAGCAGGTATTTAAACAATATATTCATTCATTTGTTTATATATATATATATATATATGTATGCTGTAATTCACGTTTAAAATAATTGCCTCTGAAATGGAAAGAATTATTCAGCATTCCCGCCATATTTTTTTTCTTAGACTTAGACAATGCTTTGCTATTTTCAACTTTTCTGTCGTCATCCACCCATGAATATGTTTATGCTAGTTGAAACACAAAACCATTTGTATTCAGTTACGTGTAAAAAAAAACTCGTATAATTGCATAGCTTCTTGTTTGTCGGTCGAATTACAGCTAATTGCATACAGAAAAGCTGTCGAATTGCATACAGAAAGTCAAATTTACCCATACTATTCTATTGTTAATTGAGTGACAGGCCTACAGGTAAGTCTGGTGGCTAATTTGATAACAAAACAGTGTTAATTAGCAACGACTGAGAAAGTTTGGACAGTGTTTGATGATCGTTCACCATAATTACACTGATTATTGTTCTCAGTTTTTAGTCCCAGTTAAGTTGCATGACATTAATATGCTTGTAAATATGAAGTGCTCATTATGTATATCATTGTTTATTACATATATCATTTTTCAATAAAATTAAAATAAAAAATCTTGTTTATGTTTTGGTATTCACACAAACAAACTTGGATGGACATGTGACATGTTTATTTTCAGGCAAGATAAAATATTTCGACAGGGTTTGAAATTAACGGTTGTCCATTTGTCCGATGCCATGTAGATTCTACTGGGGACAAGGTAATTGTCCCAGATGACCTGTCCCATGGACAACTAAGAAATTGATTTACCATCATTCTTTAAAAATGAAAACTTGTAACTGAAAAAATGTCACAACATCGGCGAGCACCTTATAAATGACGAATAAAAACTCTTGTTTTCATTTGTTGAGGGAATGTAATTTAATATGGAATGTAATATGGAATATCTGGATGGATCAGGGCTTCCATTAACGGGCGTAAATTACGTCCAAAAATCGTAGTTTTACGGTGAAAATTAACATCAAAGGCATACAGAGTACTTACAAAAACTTCAAAGTATAGAAAACGTCTTTTAACAATGTTATAGCGAACAAGTATATCATGAATCATGTTGGTGTGTGCAAAATTCTTCCTCGACTGCCGTGGAAGAAAATATTGTTTCGTGTCTTAATTATGTAAAAAGCAGTTAAAATCTTGAGTTCATGATTCTTTTGCATGAATCTGCAATCATTTAAATAGAGAAATTAATCAGTGGGTGTTTCGAAAACGTACCTGGTATGTCTGTATGAAACCAGTATTTATTTGAACAATTATGGCAGTTTAAATGGGAGCTGATATAGGTGTAAAATGGACTCTTTGGTCGTAACCTAGATGCAAAATTTGATATAAAAAGTATGGTATCAATGTTACATACAAACTTTACATAGGCAGTATTTTGATTGTCATAATGACACTGCTGTCTGCGTTACCACTGTGTAATTGGAAATTAACTTGGTAGCAACAGATCAGATTAGCGATTGCTAAAAAAAATAATTATTTTAGTTTTCCCTGGATTACAAATCCTGGTTGAAGGTGCAATCTGGACTCCAATTTGTCATGTCCCTTGTAACATCCATGACACGTGAACTTAAAATTTGGTTATAATTATTGTTGCTTAAAACTTGAGTTTTTTTAACCATGCCAGTTGTTGTTTTTTTGAAAAAGAGGACATATAAGTTATTGATAACATACTAATTCTGTG
Source organism: Cyrtodaria siliqua (assembly GCA_037043455.1). NCBI lineage: Eukaryota > Metazoa > Mollusca > Bivalvia > Adapedonta > Hiatellidae > Cyrtodaria > Cyrtodaria siliqua. The sequence goes on from JAWPHD010009881.1 coordinate 4,614, forward strand.
CAATGAAAATGAAAGCTTAAATTATATGTGGTGTAACACGGAATATGTTATCTGTTTTGGTTCCAGTTACACCCATTTACTTTTCATATCATATTAATGTGAATTTCAATATTTTGATTCATGAAAAGCGTGTAGAAGAAACTTAATGGAAATTAAACTAATGTTTGAAGCTTTAAAGCCAATAATTTTTTTTAAGTATTTACCTGTATTATATTTTAATTTTTTCATTGGAGTCCAGAGTTACATCTTAAAATTCATGAAATTATATTTGTCTTTTTAGGGCCTTTCCCATTGCAATATTATCATTCCCTTTTACTATAATACATCTGACTAGGTCCCTTTTCATTTACTACTGAATGACATTAAAATGAATTAAAATTTAAAAGTTGGACACCAAGAGGTTGTGGGTGTAACACAAATTCCTGACCAGCAAATTCATGCCCATATAGATATACTTTTGAAACTTAACTCCAGTTGATTTCCCCAGGTGAAGAATAGTTTACAATTTCCTAGCATACTAGACATTAATTTATCGTGGCAAATCAGCCAATTTTTAGTCTAACAAACAAGCATCTCAGAGAGAGAAAAAAGTGTTTTGTTTCTGTAGTAATTTATTCATTGTGAAGGCTTATTTTCATATGGCAGTTGCCCAGTGCAGGATAGGGCATACACGTTATACTCATTCATATTTATTGCAAGGTGAGCAATTACCAGAATGTATACCCTGCTTTGCACCATTAACAGTCAGACACATCTTGTTGGAATGTGTAGACTTTGATCCTATGCGTCAAAGGTACTACAATGTTTATACTATGACCCGAGTTATTTAATACTATAGATTTTAGTCTTGTTTTAGATTTCCTGAAGGAAGTCAGACTATATAAATCATTATAATATGTTCTTGTATATATTTACTTCTTTATATATACCTGTTTTTGGGCATTTGTTGATTTACATGTATAGTTTATATTACTGCCAAATCATCCCTTATTTGTAAATAGTTTTATCTTTATATATTTACATTAATTTTTAATTAATCCTTCATTTCTTCATCTTTCATCAGTTTTTGCGCACAATAAGACCTATTTATGTGTCGACATGCCGTAAAACACCATTCATTCATATGGCAGTTTAGGAATTGCTCCGGCTTAATTCGAGTGCTGAACGTATATAAAGGCAACTTCATTTTTATTTAAATTCTATTTCAGCGACCAGTGAGTACATTACTTGTGAAATTAGATGATCATCTGGCAGAAAGTTTTATATTGAGTATCATACAGACAGAAACGCAACCAACACAACCACAAGTATGAGCAGTGACTACCAGGAATATCCAGATGTGGTGCAGGAAGTTAGGGGCGCACTGGTAAGTCTGGAAGAAAGTTTTGTCTTATCACTTGTTTCAGTGGAGGACAAGACATAGGGATCATTTTTCCAATGGCAAATTGGTTAAAGTTTTCTTGATTTTTATCTCCTCTCCCCATCATAGGTAGTGTTGGGAATCGGGTGAAAATCCATGATCGATCATCAGAAAGTTATGATGATCGATCATTAATCTATTATTTATGGCTGCTAAATATAACTCCAGTGTAATCCTTTTTCAGACTATAATAAAGAAGTAGGAACACATTTCAAGTATGTTCTGGTAATAAAGCACTGATTGAAACAGACTAGCATTTATTTGAAGTATAAGTTGTGATAACCCTAGAGATATCACAGGGGCTGGGTGATTTTGAACTGTACACCTGGGTTCCAAGGCACGGTTGCCCTTTGGTCAAAGGGTCAGGGGCTTCGCTCCCCTGGGGTCCACGGCACTTCTCACAGTTGACCCTTACACACATTCAGATGGTCATGCATTATGCATAACCATCTGATGAAGCACCGGTACACCATCGGCAGTGTCCATGACATTCATTTTTAAAGACCAAAGAACTGTTCAGGATTAAAGTTTTGGTTCAAGTTGTTTTTTTTATCTCTCAACACCTTCAGTTGTATTGTTTTGAAACTCAGTATGGGCATTTACTGGCATAAAGCCTAAACCTCTGACCAAGTCACATCCCACCAGTGACATTCACTTTAAATAGGGCTCGAATTTAGCTTTTTTGTTTCTTTTACTTATCATTTTGTTGGTCATTTATTCCTATATAAGGCCACATAAAAAATTATGTGTGGTTCAGGTAACCCGACCGACCCTATTTTAAGGGGCCGACACTAAAACTTTTTATGCAAAAAATTTAAAAAAATAATATACTGAAAGGAAAAAGAAATGCAGGGTGCGTATTTCTGCTTTATATTGCATATACTGCACACTTAATTCCATAGATATTCCAAGGAAATCCCAAGATGTAAAAAAAAAAGTGCAGTTAGCTAGAGAAAGGACACAACCGTGATGTTGTAGACGTTTTAATCACAGTACACGTTGTAACAAGAAATTGATAAATGCTGAAGTTCCTCTTTGAAAAATTGAGCCAGTTCAGTCCTGTAGTTGATGTTAAGGGATTGCAACATTTAAAGCCTAAGTTTGCTCACCTGCTTGAGCCAAATGCGCATTCTGACGATAATCAAACTTTAAAGGGGTAACCATTGGTGTGTTCAGTGCTGTTTAAACCTTCTTTCTAAAAGGACAGGCCTAATGTTGCCCTGTACCATTCGATTAGCAGTAGCATATTAAACATACAATATATAGCGGAAATACGCACCCTGCGTTTCTATTTCCTTTCAGTATAGTAATTTAACATATTAAATTCATTATCAGAATTGAATTCATTATTGAGAAGATTTTTTTTTTAAAAAAATGCCTACCTACCTACCAGTGTTACCTGAACCACACATATTATTTTGTTTGGCCTAACTATATTATGCCTAAATAATCTAGCAATATTCTAAACTAGAAGGCTGTTAAGCACTTCTAAAACATTGCCAGTGCTTCAAAAGTTTACTGGCATTTTAAAAAAATGACTGGCAAAATGCCAGTAAAACAGCTTAAATTTGAGCCCTGTTAAAGAAAGACAAAAATAACTCCTGCGCTTGCATTTTATGCAGTTATAGAACTTGTACATTTTCTGGACCAATATTGTTCATGCTTTTGAAAATGTGAACAGATCCAGCTTCTGACGTTTCGGATGAAGCCGGCATTTTCCCGATCCCAAAACCAGCATTTCCCTGACCCTGCTGTAACAGGTGATGATCGTGGTAAAAAAAATAAGTATTTGACAACTAGAGGCTTTCTATAATATAGTCAGTTGACCTGGTCATTACAGATGAACTTCATTCTCTAATATAAAACAGGGCTGTAGATAAGCTGAGTTTTTTAGTATTTTACTCGTATGTTTTTTTTACAAAACCCCTCAATCTTTAAAAAATGTGAGTATCATAACGCATCGACTTACTACAAAAACTCTAAACTTTCAAAAATCATGAGTATTATATTTGTATACATATTGTGCTGTGGAACAGTTTTTTTCCTTATTTACATGATGAGAATTATTGTAAGGCCATCCTTAAAAAATTGTTGGTTTTCTGTGCTCTGACCCAACATGTTTTAGGTGGGTAGGTAGGTAGGTAGGTAGGTAGATGAATAAATTGTTTCTTCCAAGGACAGTAAAAACCATAAAAAATTAAAGGAAATATATTCTTAAAATAGCAAAAAAAAAGGTTAAGAATACTTTTAAAAATGATTTTTACTCTGAACGTGATCCTTGTTTCTCATTCATTTTGAATCTGATAAGTAAATACTGGCTGCTGTCATAATTTATCTTCAGCTCTGTAATATAGTCTCTAGATAGACCTGACTTAGCATCACATCTGGTAAAGATATATTTTGCTGAAAACCATTTTCTGTTTATAAAATTACAAATCTTTGTTTACATTATTTAGAACCCTGGACGACTGAAGTTGCAGAGTAACAGCGTAGTGTTTAAGAATATAAAGACGGGAAAGGTTGACCAGTTTCAGGATTCCGATATTGAGAAAGTACAATGGTTGAAGCGCGCCCGAGGATACTGCCTGAAAATAGTTCTAGAGAATGGCAACATACACAGATTTGACGGCTTTAAGGAAACTGTAAGTAGTGTGTATGTTTGTAGGGTCATGTTTGGGACTGAAGTTCGACCCTATTTCACCACACAAAACATGTCCATGAATCACGTTCTTGATGTAAATTTGTGTTCTTTTCATAGATGACTATTATACCCTATGCCAATTAATGTGCAAAAGTATGAAAAGATGACACCGTAATTGAATTATTAGTGTATTTGATGCCCCTTCCTCCAGGCCCCACCATGACGTAGTAGGAAACAATTGTAAACAGTGTAATCCCATCATCATAATGTTTCATTTGAGACCTAATTATCAAAAAAACACTCAACCCTCCCATCACACACACACACACACACACACACCCCATGGGCCCTCGGGCAGACTTTCGAGTTTGCGAAATAATAAAATCATTTGATTTTTTTGGTATGCACATTTAAAATTCTTGCCCTATGCTCACATACAGTAAATAACAAATGTCAGGGTTTGACACTAACGGTAGTCCGAGACCACCAGAATTTGCCTCGGACTATCTAGACCTCCAAGCTGAGTAGTCCCGTGGACTGCCTACTTTTGACAAAAACAAAAAGACATAATTGTCAACTTAGTAATAAAACATAACAAATAAAACAACTTTATTATAATTTTTCACGAAGTTTGTTATCTTAAGTTGTTTTCACTTCGAAAACGCAATGTTTTTGTGGCAAAACGCTTTTCACGGACATAACTGGTTTCCGGTATGAATGTAAATCTACAAAGCCAATCCCAGCGCTCGCTCACGACTGCTACCCATTTTTTACGACAACCGTAAATCATAATAATGCGCGGCGCTGGATTGTTTTGCGAGAAAAAACTTGAAGCACTCGTTTATTAACGCGATTTGATGAGGTATTCAGTGTATTTCATTGATAAAGTATGAAATTAACGTATATGGATGTGCATCTTTCCCAAAATGCATTGCAAAACTTAGCGATATTTATAAAAAATAATAAAGACGGGACGAACCGTTCGACTGAAATGGTCATATACCACTATTGCATTTCCCATACGCCTACATTATAGCCTTTTGGCCTTCAAAAGTTAGTTTCTAAATAAGACTGGCTGAAAAAAACAATACTTTTCTTAAAGAACTATCTTATATACTCTCAAAAATGATCACCAAATTGGAAATAATGTAATGCTTTCAGCCTCTAATACTTCAATGAAGGTGTCACCCTAGAATGGCACTTAATAAGTTGTACTTTATTTACCCTTTTTTTACTTTTTGTAAATATACCCTCGGTACATGTTTATCAATAAAATTGCAAATTTCAATCAAAATATCCTAAATGAACCTGTTTCATGCTTATAAATTAATATTCTGATGTTTTATGGGTATTTGTTATGATTTTGGTAATTTATTCTAATCAGAATCTATCTTACAATCTGACTATATGCCCTTAATAGACCCTATACTTTTTTCAACCAATCAGACACCCCAAAACTATAGTGGTTACTGTATCTGACCTAAAAGAAAATGGTGTTTCAATTAAATGGCTCATCCATGTATAATGATGAAAAACATAAAATAACATGTAAGGACTAAGGTGTGTCTGTGAGCATTTTAAGTTGTTACAGGCTGTTTGGAATGATAGGAATATGTAGATCCTGGTTTTATCTGACTTTAAAAGACTTCCAGACCTTGCAGAGTAAGGCCAACAGGCAGATGTGCTACTTATAAAATTAATCAACACTGAGATAGAACCTGTCTTTTTGGGAGTGTTTTTCGTTTATGTCTACTGTTTCCTTCGTTACTTATATTTTGTTTAGTTTAAATCCCTTTATTCTGAGGTTTATATTTTGAAAACTAGCCGGACTACCAAAATCTGTGCAGGACTACTTGATTTTGAAAGTTGGTAGTCCTGTGGACTACTTGGGGGGGGGGGGGGGGGAAGTTAGTGTCAAACCCTGAATGTCCCATAGTTAAAAAAGTGCATCTGCATCGACACTCAAACCTGTGACCCAGGGATGGAAGGGGAGAGGTGGAGGGGGGGAAAAGTTAGTGTCAAACCCTGAATGTCTCATAGTTAAAAAAGTGCATCTGCATCGACACTCAAACCTGTGACCCAGGGATGGAAACTAACTTTTAAAGCCCATCTTCTGGATTTTGGTTGCCCAGCTGAAAATTTATGAGCCCAGATTTTCTGTATTTTTCACACTAACAAACACATTAACAAACATGATTTTAACAAATTTAATCTCTTTCATTTAAACACAAAAGACGTTTGAAAACTGCACGCTCATCAATGTCATCAATGTCAGACTCATAATCAGAATTTTGAAGACCTTGCGCAATGCAATATTGACATTGCATACCGCTCGCCGTATTTTGTAACCAAGTCCTGTTTTCTGTCCATCCCAACTGAAATTCAAGTTTACGTTTAGATTTATCGTACTCTTGATTGTACTTTCTTTTTTCACCTGGATTGGGGCCTTGACTTGGGCGATCAACGTTCTCTAAGTATCGCCACATTGTTATCACGCATTGTTATTGTCACGACACGGGCGCAGCCATATTGTAAAGAAAAATATGTAACAAGCGATTTCATTGGCTGCTGGTCGATAACTGGTTGTATGATGCAATTTCATTGGCTTTGGTCAAAAAATGGGAGACGGGTCAACGCATTGACGAGTAATGCCGAGGAAATCGACTTAAGCTTGTCGAAAAAGCTAGTCGCCCAGGCGGACTACCGACTTATGAAATCTACTCGCCCAGCTTGAAATTTAATCGTCCCGGGCGAACGGGCAACCGTTAGTTTCCATCCCTGGTGACCTTCTGACTACCATTACAGTGCTCTACCAAATGAGCTAACTGACTGGACAATGCTACATCAATCTACCTGTAAGATAGTGTGTGTTTTTTTCAAACACCAAAAAATGCAAGTTAATCTGTTTCATTCACAATGGAACACTCAAAATCACTAGAAAACTGTCTGATTTAAAAGTAAAATTATGTATCTTTGGTCTCAAATAAACGCCCTCATTTTCAAAAATGTTATGCCCCCAGGGGCGTTTTTAAGGATTATACGGTATACAAGAAATAAGCTTGTAAAAGAAACTGACCTTTATTTAGGTTTTGTAAATTGATGAAAATGATATCATTTGTTCACATTTCAACAGGATCAAGAAAAGCTGGCAACATTTTGCTCCAAGAATTACAAAACCAACCTGGAAAAAGTTGATTTGGCTGTGAAAGGCTGGAACTGGGGGAACGTTTTGTTTGAAGGTAAGAACTACATGGGAAATATTTTAGCAGGTATTCAGAGATCAGTGTCTTCCACAAGCCATTTAAGAGCATATTCCCCCTATCCCTTAATTCTAAAATCTAATTTCCCCTTACTCCTTAAGTAACCAGCTATCTTTGATCTCTTTGCCTTATCACTTAAAAACACCAATAAACCAAAATGCATTATACCTGTCTATAAATAGCTCCTTGTAGGCTATACTTCTTAAAAACCTTTCATTTACAGTTGAAATATACTTCAAATTGCATCTAAATAAATCATGATCCGTAAAAATATTAGTCGCCCGGAAAGGTAACTCCCTCACACACCCACCCCATGACATTCAAATTTAATTTCCCCTATCCCTTAAATAATTTCTGTGGAAGACCCTGGAGATGTACACCTTTATGGCTATATGGGTGTACAAGCAAGGCTATTTCAATCGAAGCTTTTATAAACTAGCTTGCTTAGTATACACATTTATGCCAGATAGCTTATATTGGGTGGAAAGCTTATATTTGCAATTAATCTGTTTCATCTTCCGAATAAATTTTGCTTTTAAAACTTTTTACTTATTTGACACATTCTTTATGAAAGATAATTCTGTTTGTAAAAACCTAGCTATTCTGAATTATAATTTGCTTGAAATAACTTTAAACCAAATTCATTTCTTAATTTAATGTATATGTTCCTTTTACAATACAGTTTTTATGAATGTTTTTATTTTTTTCAAAGGGAATGGATTAAACTTCAAAATCGACAACAATTTAGCATTTGAAATTCCCCTTAACAATGTATCACACACGACAACTGCCAAGAACGAGGTTACACTGGAGTTCCACCAGAACGATGACGCGGCAGTATCGTTAATGGAGCTCAGATTTCATGTTCCACCCGATCTCAATAACCAAGAAAAGGACACAGTGCAGGTATTACATTCTCAAATCTCGGAGTTGACCCCAGTCGTACCTCTGATTTAAACCAGGGTTAACAAGTGGGGTCATTCCCAGTTGATATTTAAGAGCCGACCGTAAATCGTGGTTAATCGGTTACGTTAATTACATTAGTATTATGATTAGTTTTAGTTGGCTACGATTAAATTGATGAAGTAACCACACTTAACATTAATTATCGATTGAATCAAACTTAACATTTATTATCGATCGATTATTGATCCGTTAATATTTCCATTTCGCCTCACTCCCAGAAAAGTGACAGATTTTGCCAGAGGATTTACACCTTTGTAAAACTGGCGAGCGAGAATGAGATATTCTGTTTCATAGGGTATCTTTCAGGTAGCCTGCCCTCTAATTCCTTTCAGTGTCTGGGGGGTCATCCGTGGCCGAGTGGTAGAGTCTCTGCTTGAAATCACTTGCCCCTCACCGCTGTAGGTTCAATCCACCTAGGAATCCTTATGTGAGGAAGCCAGCTGGCTTGCGGAACATCTTGTGGTTCTACCCAGGAGTCCGCCGTGCACGAAAATTGTCCGGAGGGGCACCTGGGGTCTTCCTCCACCAGTGGAAGCTGGAAAGACGTCATATTACCTTAGCTGTCGGTGCGACTAATCCAATTCAATTCAGTGTCGGAATGGTTTGTCTGCAGACTGACTGAGGGTTAACCAGTGGTGTTAATAAGGAACAAGCTACACTTAAACTGCATTTCATATAATATACATAGGGCCATCCTTAAAAATATATTTGTTTGCTGTTTCCCGACTAATATATTAGGCAGAAATGCAAGACTTTGGTGTGCAAATCTGCAAACGGGCTTTGTAAAATAATTTGCTTACATGCGCTAAGAGCCAATTTGCGCCAAGTTGGCGTGTGTGAGGCAATTTCTTTTTACAGATGAAGGTGAAAAAGGTTCATTTTAGATCGTCTTTCTTCTATAAATTCATACAAAACATAAACATAACAATATAGAGAAAGTAATAGTTTGGAAGTGTAGTTTAGCAAACCCCACACCAAATAATGGCCTTGATTTTTCAAAAACGGCCGTGCAAAGGACGGCTGCGCAGTTGGCTGGCTAATATGCTGTTTCCGACCCAGGATTTTATAAGTGGTTAGGTAGGTAGGGGATAGTTTTTATTTCTTGCCGAAGACAGTAAAAACCTATTAGGAAATGAAAAACAATATACTAAAGATAGTAAAAAAAAATTATGTTTAAGTATTGCTATAAAAAGTTTTGGGTAGAGCCCTTTTTCGTGGGTAGGTAGGGAAACAGCAAACCAACAATTTTTTATGTTCGGCCTAGAAGAAATGTGAAACCGAACAGGGGAACTTCCATTCCTTTGATGTCTACATACTTGACTGAATTGTTCAGGGTTTCTGGTGAGACTATGCTGTAAAACGATATGTTTAACCCCTGCTGAATGAACTGAAACACCTCTCATATGACGTATGTTCCATTGTTTGCAGGAGTTCTATGACCAGGTGATACTGTCGGCCGACATCATCCAGGCCACAGGGGATGCCGTCTGTGTGCTCCCAGAGGTCCAGTGTCTCACACCCAGGTACAGTCCATCCTTATGCATGTTTTACCGTTTAACATTAATATTACCGTCATATTTTCATGAAATCACCGATGTCCACAAGAGCTAATTGAATTTCATTTGAAATTAACCCTCTACAAGCTACCCATTTTATGAGTAATTGTAGTGTACATTCCAATAGACACAACGTAATTAATACTATTTCTATGAGGAAATTTACTTGAGAATTTTGAACAACCTCATGAGACTATAATGATTTATGTGTTTGTGTATTTCAGAGGTCGGTATGACATCAAGATTTACACAACTTTCTTACAACTTCACGGTAAAACATTCGACTACAAGGTGCCGTACACGTCTGTGCTGCGACTGTTTCTACTACCTCATAAAGACGGACGACAGATCTTCTTTGTCGTAAGTTATTTAATGAAGTCCCATTGGATATACTTATAGAAATTGTATCAAGTGGTACCTGTATAGGTCTTTCAGTGACTGATCAAGTTGGTGGAGCAGTTTCAAGTTGACGTGAAAAGATATGTGAATAAACAAAGAAATTAGAGACTGGAAATTTTGGATAATTACTTTAATAGTTCAACAAGAAAAAAGACCAGCTTTATATGTATTGCCATCTACATGGCTAAAAGTTTTCCGGAAGTTCCGGATTTTTTTTAGCCATAGAGGTTGATTTCCCAATTCGTCCAGATTCGTTGAGAAAATTGGGGGGGGGGGGGGGGTTTATAGTAAAACTTTGCTATCAGTTGATATGCGGTCGCGATTAAAAGACGGGTTTTAACAGCTGTTCAACAGATGCGAGAAAATCGATAATCGTGTTTGTCGCAGTTTACAGTGGGTTACTAAGTGTCCGTATCTAGGCCGTTCTATTTTTAGACATTCTGCGCATACATCACGGAAATAGATGTAAATACACATATTTAGTCGGGTCTTTACGTTCTTACGGAAATGCCCTTATACGGCATGCGCGGGAATATCAAAAAAGCGAAATTCATCGCTTATTTTACTACGACGAATTTGATTGGCTTATTGCGTTACGCAGCGTATATTTAGCCAATGCACTCGGTTTACGGTTTACGGTCTTATTTACAAACAAACTGCCAAACAAAAGGGGTATTGTTCATCAAAGATCGACGGAAAACTGTGAAAATCTAATTGAAAATGAAGTTTCTACCCGCGGGCTATGACACAAAGGTATCGGAGCGTGGAAGAGAAAAACAAATGGAATTGAAAATGGCTTACGGAAGTGGATTCAGATGGCGATAAATGGAGTTTGTGTCTGAGAAAACCCGACATGGCGGGGAAAGCAATCTGTGAATGTTGTGATTAACTTCTTAATTATGGATCCAGTGGAAAGACGGCACTTAAAAGCCACTCCGAGAAATATAAAGACCACCAAAGGTGTTGTTAAACATAGCTTTAAAATGTGTCGTGTAACCTGAATACTAGTCATATAATGAGGGTTATGTCACTACAACTTCAAAATTTTCTGTGGAGAATCCTGTATTAGAATAAATCACATTTGACAAAGCACATAGAGATTTTACTTATTATGAAGTATAGAATATTCAAGAAGATGCCATAACAAAATTATGATTATCAGGATTTTTGTTTTATGCATGATTTTTTTTCAATAGGCACATTCATATCTTTACTTAGATAAATATCTTTAACCATTTTTGTCTTAACATACATATTTTTTATACACACCATTATTCAAATTTGAAGCCTGGAAAAGGCATTCTTTAACCATCAAAATTGATATTTCCCAGGAGCTTCGCCCTGGACCTGATCGGGGGCCTTGCAGCCCCCAGGCCCCCAGCTTATTTTTCAGGATTATTTAGGATTCCTAACTTTTAGCCATGCATCTAAAGATACATTTTTTACAAGTTTCATTAAATTATTAAGGATCACTTATACCATGTTTTTGCTAAGTTTGTGAATCCTCCTCTCTCAGATTTCTTTTAATCATGAATTTGGGCGCAAGCAAAATGTAAATAATCTAGTTTGGTTTGCATCATCAGTAACTTTCTGTGTTTGCGCATTTATTGAATAACATACAGAACAGGGAACACCTTGGATGCGATTACACACTTTCCTTTCACTTATTTCACAAAAATCTTATGTCAAATATAATATGTACACTTTGTTTTATAGGTGAGTTTAGACCCTCCCATCAAGCAGGGACAGACTCGTTACCATTTCCTGATCCTCTTGTTCTACAAGGACGATGAGATGACCCTGGAGTGTGGTCTTGGCGAGTATGTACTGTGATATTGTCTTTAGCACGGTTTTGGTTTGGCACTTCTGATAGCCTCTCGGTCTTTTTTATCTAATCATCATCAAACTTACAGACATTATTATAAATGGGGTGATGATCATATCTATTGAGTTCAAGATCATTGGATGAAAGGTATAGACTATGGTCGCATGATAAATTCTTCAAAATGGAGGAACTACTTTTATTGAGCTACGGTCGTCTTTTGTATTATCTTTGTGGGTTTCTCAATTTTAAAATCATTCTGAGTCAAAATGTTGAATTTATAAGGATTACATGAAATAAAAATTGTATTTCATAAAGTTATGCATGTATTTAACTTTTCCGAATCCATCCCAAATTTAACAAAGTCCGAATCAAAATCCCCTGATCGCAACTTCTTTAAAACTTATTGAACAGAATTACGTGAACTTTCACAGGTGAGCGACATTCATCATGAGGTCTCATGTTTTTGATAGAAGATGCTTAAAGAGCATTTGTTTGAAAAATTCGAAAAGACTGGAATATGAGCTTTGAAACCTCAATTGAGAGACATTAAGGCTCATCAAAGGCTTGCCTTTTTATGCCCCACCACGAAAGTGGAATGGGCATATAGTGCAGCCATTGTCCATCCGTCTCTACGTACGGGCAAGCTTGTCCCATGGACATATTTAAAAAAAGTATATATATTTTGTGAATAGTAATATGAAATTACTGCAATGTTGTACCTACACTTGTAGTGAACTGGAGGAGAAATACGACGGTAAACTACAGAAGGAGATGAACGGCCCAGAGTATGAAATTGTTAGTAAAGTGTTCAAGGCCGTTACCACACGCAAGATAACGGTGCCTGGCAGTTTCCTGGGGTAGGTTCATATTTATTTATATTTAAAGTCAAACCTGCTTAGGCCAAACAAAAAAATACCTGTGTTTCCGGTGGCCCGACCGACCCTATTGTTAAGGGGGCCAACCCTAAAACTTTTTATGAAAAAAATAAAAAATAAAAAATAATTTGTTCTTAACAATGATTTATCACAATATATCGAGGTAAACTGACATCATAGGGAAACTTTCAGTTGTGTCATCAACTTGTATGGGGTTTATGAGATAAATACATGTAGAATCTCACAATATCTTTCTCCAAAAAAAAGAAGAAAAAAAAAGTGCATACCTACCGACCCTATTTTTTTAGAGCATGCAATAGGAAACACACCTATTTTTTTGTTTGGCCTTATGGCTATTCCATTAAAACATACATGGGATCCCTGGAAGGCACAAGTTTTGAAATTAACCACCCACCCATAGATGCAATGGCATAATAAAAAACAAGACGGGAAAGCATTCATATTGAAACGTAAATTATCTTTGTTTCACCAGGGCTGTCTAATTTTTGAAATGGGTGGCTATTTTGATTTGACAGGCGGCTACCAGTAGTGATCGAGCAAAGCGAGTGAGATTGTTAGCGGGTCCACGGCATTCTCCCCAGCGAATAAGCTTGGGGTCTCGTTACATGCAATCTCCTGTTTTTGGTGCTAATTAAGATCCGGAATTTTAGTTAGTTCATAATTCTTTCAGACAATGAAATAATTCCATAATAATTTACATGAAATATATTTAAAAAAAATTGCCGGCTATTAGAGACAGCCCTGTTCACTTACATTTAAGACCTGAAACACAGGTTGACATGCACATGTTAATACTCGTATTGACTTACCTATTATAACCGATGATTGATTGGTTACATCCTAGCAATTATAACCAATGATTGGTTGTAAATTTCAACCAATTGCCCGTCACGATTAATAATAGTAATAAAATTAATATTCTTTATTCTACAGTGCTTCTGGAACCCCGGCTATTGGCTGTTCCTACAAGGCAGCGACTGGTCTCTTATACCCCCTGGAACGAGGGTTCATCTTTGTGCATAAACCTCCAGTACACATCCGCTTTGATGAACTGGCAGCGGTGAACTTCGCTCGTAGCGCAGGCAGTACCAGGTCCTTCGACTTTGACGTTGAAACCAAGGCTGGAACTGTTTACACATTCTCAAATATTGAAAAGTAAGTTCCTTGGTTTTCAAGTACCAAACAGAAACTTCGAAATTCATTCATGTCTACTTTTAAATCAGGAGATCTAGTGTCTATTTCCATATAATAAATGCAGTTTTCGGATTTCATTGGTGCTGTTTGTGACAACAAAACGTGCCCAGAGAAGTGACGTTAGAATATGTTTTGTTGGTCGTTTAAATTTATGGTTCAGTCATTTCTAATTCACGTAACACCCCTTCAAGAGTAAGATTTGTTATGAAATCAGGTCAAAGAAAACATTTCCATGTATAATTATATTCCTTTAATACACAATGGCTAGATTTCAAGTCATGCAAGACTAAATTCCCACCATGCAGTCCTACTTTTTATGGCAGAATATTCTGGTGGCTTTCTTAATTTCTATGATACATATATAAAGGTTGTTTCCGAAACAAGAATTTTGCATTTGTTTATATTTTAAAGTGGTTTCCTAAACAAGAAAACAAGAATTTTGCATTTGTTTATATTTTAAGGTGGTTTCCTAAACAAGAAAACAAGAATTTTGCATTTGTTTATATTTTAAGGTGGTTTTCTAAACAAGAATTTTGCATTTGCTTATATTTTAGGGATGAATATGGAAAACTGTTTGAGTTTGCCAAAAACAAGCAGCTGAGAATGAAGAACATCGGTGGCAAGAAGGTGGGTTTTATCTTTATAATATTTGCAGTGTTTTTTTCCCTTATATAAGTAGTACGGAACAACGGTACCATTCCCAATGGCAAAAATTATGGGGTTTTTTCCCAAATGGAGTGGAAAAAGTTCACGATCCAAAATAAAACTAGAAATTGTTATTGTCCATGGGACAAAAACGTATGGCTCCCCCACTCGCCCGAACAGACATAATTGACGACTCTAGGTCCAACTGTTCTTTATTGATCTGAGATCGTTTTGATATTCAATATCCCTGTGACTGTATCTACTATCTGTATCAGTAAGGCCACATAAAAAAATATGTGTGGTTCAAGTAACCCGACCGACCCTATTTTTTTAAAGGGCCGACCCTAAAACTTCTTATGCAAAAATTAAAAAAAAATCAATAAAAAAGAAATAAAAAAGAAATTAAAACAAAAAATCTAAATTAAAAAATATTTAAAAAAAAAAAAAATATTAAAAAAAAAAAATCAGAAATCAATAGGGGTCATCTACTGGTCATGACCAACCATCCTTCCAAGTTTGAGGACCCTAGGTCCAACCATTCTCTAGTTATTGATTGGACATCGTTTCACCGCAACATTGACCTTTGACCCCAAAATCAATAGGGTCATCTACTGGTCATGACCAACCATCCTTCCAAGTTTGAGGACCCTAGGTCCAACCATTCTCTAGTTATTGATCGGATATAGTTTCACCGCAACCTTGACCTTTGACCTAGTGACCCCAAAATCAATAGGGTCATCTACTGGTCATGACCAACCATCCTTCCAAGTTTGAGGACCCTAGGTCCAACCGTTCTCTAGTTATTGATCGGACATCGTATTAATAGTCAAGGTCACTACGACCTTGACCTTTCACCTAGTGACCCCTCTACTTGTCATGACTAACCGTCGTTCCAAGTTGGAGGACCCTAGGTCCAACCGTTCTCTAGATATTGATCGGACATCGTTTTGATAGTCAAGGTCACCGCGACCTTGACCTTTGACCTAGTGACCCCAAAATCAATAGGGGTCATCTACTTGTCATGACCAACCATCCTTCCAAGTTTGAGGACCGTAGGTCCAACCATTCTCTAGTTATTGATCGGACATCGTTTTGATAGTCAATGTCACCGCAACCTTGACCTTTGACCTAGTTACCCCAAAATCAATAGAGGTCATCTGCTTGTCATGAACAACCATCCTTCCAAGTTTGAGGACCCTAGGTCCAACCATTCTCTAGTTATTGATCGGACATCGTTTTGATAGTCGATGTCACCGCAACATTGACCTTTGACCTAGTGACCCCAAAATCAATAGGGGTCATCTACTTGTCATGACCAACCATCCTTCCAAGTTTGAGGACCCTAGGTCCAACCATTCTCTAGTTATTGATCGGACATCGTTTTGATAGTCAAAGTCACCGCAACATTGACCTTTGACCTAGTGACCCCAAAATCAATAGGGGTCATCTACTTGTCATGACCAACCATCCTTCCAAGTTTGAGGACCCTAGGTCCAACCATTCTCTAGTTATTGATCGGACATCGTTTTGATAGTCAAAGTCACCGCAACATTGACCTTTGACCTAGTGACCCCAAAATCAATAGGGGTCATCTACTTGTCATGACCAACCATCCTTCCAAGTTTGAGGACCCTAGGTCCAACCGTTCTCTAGTTATTGATCAGACATCGTTTTGATAGTCAAAGTCACCGCAACATTGACCTTTGACCTAGTGACCCCAAAATCAATAGGGGTCATCTACTTGTCATGACCAACCATCCTTCCAAGTTTGAGGACCCTAGGTCCAACCATTCTCTAGTTATTGATCGGACATCGTTTGTGACACAGACAGACAGACCTTCAGACAGACAGAAAGCACAAAAACAATATGGCTCCCCAGTGTGGGGGAGCCATAATAAAATATAAATATATTTAGAGTGAAACTTTAAACAGAAGAAAGGGGAAATATATTCGTTTTGGTGAAGGTAATGAAATTCTACAAGAGAATGTATTTAGCATACTATATTGCTTTTGTTTGATGGTGAAAAATTCCCAATTTAAAGCAAAACAATGCACATTTTAGCAATTAAATGGGTACCGGTACCATTCTGTCTAAAAGGGTAAAAATAAATGCTGATTTGACTGGCATTCTTCCAATTGTCTTATCGCCAGAAATGATAAAGCCTGGTCCATTCGTTTGTCTGACTGGATTCATGTAGTTAATAAAATACACGTTGGTAATTGATGCCCTGTATTTGGTAGGCTATTGAAATGTATTGGTCAAGTACGGTGTTGTAACAATTGATTACGGTTATCTATCATCAGACCGCCATTGCGTTGTAAATACATGAACTGTGACATTGATGTGACCAACAGTTTGGAAGTTGCTACAAAATGACAAATCAGATAATGCCTTAAGTGGCCTTAACTCGACACTAGCATGAAGTAAACACAATCTCAGACTGGCTATTACTTCAAGGTCGAGCTTGTTGTTACTAAACATTAACTGCTTTTGCATCACCTATGTAATTTTATAGATCAGTTGAAATAGATTACGCATGAGTATCCCTTTCAAACAATGATCGAGGCAGAATTGCTGTAAAGGAAGTTGTTTGAAGCAACTGCAGCGCTTAACTAAATTGTATTTATTAATCAGCAGTTTTAAGATGGTTTTATCACAAGCCCACTCCAACCCCCAATAAATTGGGATCGTGTTCTATATATGTACGTGTTTGTCTGTGCTGTTCTATATATGTACGTGTTTGTCTGTGCTGTTCCATATATGTACTTGTTTGTCTATGCTGTTCTATATATGTACGTGTTTGTCTATGCTGTTCTATATATGTACGTGTTTGTCTATGCTGTTCTATATATGTACGTGTTTGTCTATGCTGTTCTTTATATGTACGTGTTTGTCTGTGCTGTTATATATATGTACGTGTTTGTCTGTGCTGTTATATATATGTACGTGTTTGTCTATGCTGTTCTATATATGTACGTGTTTGTCTGTGCTGTTCTTTATATGTACGTGTTTGTCTATGCTGTTCTTTATATGTACGTGTTTGTCTATGCTGTTCTATATATGTACGTGTTTGTCTGTGCTGTTCTTTATATGTACGTGTTTGTCTATGCTGTTCTTTATATGTACGTGTTTGTCTGTGCTGTTATATATATGTACGTGTTTGTCTGTGCTGTTATATATATGTACGTGTTTGTCTGTGCTGTTCTTTATATGTACATGTTTGTCTATGCTGTTCTTTATATGTACGTGTTTGTCTATGCTGTTCTATATATGTACGTGTTTGTCTATGCTAAAAGGAATACAAATAGCTATAAAGACCATTTGTATATTTTGTAGTTGGGTGAGGCCGATTATGACCAGATGTTGGACAGTGACACGGAAGACAACGCGCATGACGCCTACCTGGAGAGAATGAAGGCCGAGGGCAAGGGTAGAGACAGTGATGACATGGATGACGACAGCGACTCGTCAGGTAGGTCATAACCACTTCTCCCACCTTCCCCAACTCTGGTACAATGTACCACACAACCCTGGGGAGGATGAAGGCCGAGGACAAGGGTAAGAACACTGATGACATGGATGACGACGACGACTCGTCGATATAGTATATTATATCACCTACATGGAGAGGTTAAATGTCGAGGGCAGGGTGGAGACAGTAATATTTAAACGATGACTGTCACAAGTACAGTTAGTCATAAACAACTCCCCTCTTGTCAACTACCATATATCACACAATGTATGCCTGGAGAGGGGGGCGTCCGTGGACGAGTGGTTAGAGTCTCTGACTTGCAATCACTTGCCCCTCACCGCAATCGGTTCGATCCCTCAGGGGGCTAGGAATCTTTATGTGAGGAAGCTATCCAGCTGGCTTGCGGAACGTCGGTGGTTCTACCCAGGTGCCCGCCCATGCACGAAAATTGCCCAGAGGGGCACCTGGGGTCTTCCTCCACCAGTGGAAGCTGGAAAGTCGCCATATGACCTTAGCTGTTGGTGCGACTATAAAATCCAATTCAATTCAATTCAATGCCTGGAGAGGACGGAGGATGACGGCAGGACAGAGACAGTAACAGTATTGACAGTGAATTGTCAGGTAAGTCATATTTCCTTCAATCAAAGACAGTATATAACACAACACCTGCCTAGAGAGGATGAATGTAGAATGATGTCAGATGATATTTATTTGGCACTTGTATTTGTAAGTAACTTAGTACTTTCCAGCCTAATAGAGTATATAGAGGATATTTGTTTGTTTGGAGTCAATATAGGATTTATTTTCATCGAGAAGTGACAAAACTTATATTTCACGGGGGCTTTAGCACGAGTGAAAATATGCGATTTTCCTCACTTCGAGATGAAAATAAATCCTACATTCACGAAAAAAACAACTATTCTATTACGTACTCACAACCTTGAAACTTATGCAGAAAAAAAACATAATGCGCCAAAACAATGACGTCAACAGCAGCATTATGTCATTTTCGGTATTCACGTGTGAAATATAAACAATGAAAGTATAAGGTTTTATTTTAATCATGAAATCCACTATTTCACTGGAAAATATAAATAACACCACATCTACATAGAGAAAATGAAGGCCGAAGGCAAGGGTAGAGACCGTGATGAAATTGTTGACGACTGATTCATGTTAAATAAGACGATGCAAAATTATGTATCGACTCAAATTTTTAGTGCATTTTTCCTAAGTTGTATGTAAGTTGTATAATGAACCCGTAACAATATGTGACCTAATGTGTGAAATTAACACAAATATTTAATAATGCACAATAATGATATTTCTATTTGACTCGGGAGTCTAGATGGAACAGTATTGCAGCAATTGTTAATGAGTTAATCAATACTGCCAAGTTGTCCAATCTCCAAATTTGGCAAGACACATTTCAATATCAAATAGTGCAACAATTAACAGACGTTCTATCATTATTGTCTGATAATAGGCAAGGCTTTGTCATGTAAATAGGCGATAGGACAATTGCTTGTGGAGAAGCCTGCCTACAAATTAATACCATACCCAGGTAGTGTCAGTTATATTAGTTACCGTAGTCGCAAAGTTTGGCCGCAGTTGGCGATGGGCCAAAGAAATGGTCAACTGTCATCACAACAGAAAAAAAATTCTATAAGCAGTTTACTTTCGTTCTAATCCTTCAATATGATTGCACAACAGCTTTTTCTAGGAGTACCACGAGCCCAATTAACGGCCCCTTGACAGTGGCAAAAAAAACACTTTTTTTCCCCCCAATTTAAAGAAAAAAATTCCCAATCCGCAAAAAAGTAAAGTTTTAAAGATATTTTCTATTGTGTTGGTGTCACTCCACACACTAATTTCAGTAACTGATTGTTATTATCACTAACAGGTTGAAATCACTATTTAAATTAAATGATAATTGTTCATAATGCATTAATTTCCCAATTTTGGCTATTTCTCGATAAAAAAAGTTCCCAATTCAATCTAGGGGCCTTTTTTCCAGAATACCTAGGAAAAGCCCTGATATCATGGTATTGAATTGAATGTGGATCAAGAACATGACATTCATGTCCAGTATTCATCTGCATTATTGTCACTTTTTGCCCAGCACCATTCCCAATTCCAGCCTGATATAAAGGGTTGTTAAAAACACAATTCATTCATAAATCTCAAAAGTGTTAATCTGAATCATGTTGAATTCTCTATTGCAGATGAGGATTTCAACCCTGGAGATTCCGGCAGTGATGTCGCTGAGGAGTACGACAGTAACCCGCCCACCAGCTCCGACTCAGATTCCGAATCCGAGGTTGGTATTTGTGTAGTTATAGGGGTATTAGCATTGTTTACCAAGTAACCCCACGTACTGGAGTAGTATACCAGAATGTAAAATTACCAGAGGAATAAATTGCGCCCTCGGTAGCCGAGTATAAAGCCTTTGGCTGTAGTGCTAGTCCTCTGCCTGCATGGGTTCGCTCCCTGTCAGAGACATCTGATGGGAACTTATCCTTCACCTCATCTCCCTCTGAGGTTGCTATTCCAAAATAACCTAATATGATGTTTTAACGGGATGAAAAACAACATTTTATTTGATTTCTGTTCTACAGAAAAGCGTAGGGGAATCCTGTTAAATATTCTGTGGGATCGGCTCTAATATCCAAAATAATATTTTGATGTGCTGTTAAGCTTCAGTTCAGTTTTATAAATTTCATATATATTCTAGGATGCTGAAAAGTCCGATGGAAATGAAAGTGGTCCTGAAGCAGAAAAAAGGAGGGAGGAACGAAAGCAGAAAGCAGAAGAGAAGAAGAAACATAAAGCTGAAAAGGCTGAGAAAAAGGCTGAGAAGAAGGAGAAGAAGCCAAAGACGGCTAAAACTGTGGTAAAAAAACTTACATATTCTCTTGTAATCAGAGCCTTCTCTGACTTGCTAAGCGTCGGAACTCTCACACATGGGAGGGGAACTAACTTCTTTATTTCAAGTCTCTACCTAAATATGTATGCATTGAATTGGCATTATATTAGCTTCTATAGCGTTTATCAATATATTTATTTATCCTCTTTGAACCAAACTATTTGTTAACCCTTAACCCTCTAAGCACGACTATAATAGCTGTTGCGTCAATTGTAAACCCAGGTCACTCGAAGGCTGATCAGGGTAAACAATGTCTGGCTGCTGATCAGTAATCTTTCTCAAAACACAACTTTGTCACATAAATGGAATGGTTTTAATTCAAAGAAAGAATAGTCCCATTATATATATGTAGGGGGTTAAGGGTTGAAAGAATCCTACTGAAGTAACTGTCAACTCTTTTCAGACAATACAAATTCCAGAGCACAAAAACCATAGCTCTGTCTATATTCAAATTAGAGTTATTGCCCTTCGTAACTTTATACTTGTAATTCTTGTGCATAGCATGACTTGAAAACTATGAAAACTTGACACAATAAGAGGCCAATAAGAGGAAATGCAAGTGGCTCTGGGCAAGAATATGGCCACGGCTTGTCCAGGCAGAGGAGTGAAATCCACCCAAATTCATGTTCATTTTGTTATTTTTGGCATGTTCATGAAAGGTCATCATCATCCCTGTATTGTTTCAGGTGCTACTTGAGTGGTGGCAGAAAACAATGTTCATGGCTCCAGCAAAAATGTAGTATTCACAACAGAATGTGCAGTAACTCCGCAGTTCTGCAGGTTTGAAAGTTCTAGGGACATTTTGCGTGTTTTGAACTCGATGTAAACGGAGAATGGGCCTGGAATGTTCATTCCTATTGGCACCATATGGCATTTTGGTGTTGGTGCTCAGTAAAACCCATTTCAACTGTACGCATACATTTTCATGTATCGTCGAACCATCTGTTTTCGCACACCTTGTGATTTCGGACGATTCAGGAAAGGACGTATGCGCGCGTTTCTTGTGTGAATGCCGTCATCACTTTTGATGTCCGT
Source organism: Cyrtodaria siliqua (assembly GCA_037043455.1). NCBI lineage: Eukaryota > Metazoa > Mollusca > Bivalvia > Adapedonta > Hiatellidae > Cyrtodaria > Cyrtodaria siliqua. The sequence continues at coordinate 26,850 of JAWPHD010009881.1, forward strand.
CTGCTAAGCCTAGTTCAAAACATCAAAAAGAAAATTGAAGCGATTTTCAGCTCTACGGACATTAATATTTCGCATGTTCCTCCATCTACCGGTGTATTTATCATTAAATACCTTCCATTAAAAGAAAATTCAGGAATATTAATATTATTTTGCAATACTATATGGGTTTGATCTTTTATCTTTCTTTAGCCATCAACAAATTGCGTTTTCATCAACCTCTTTCATCGTAATTAAGAAATGGAATTGGGTCATGTCAGTGGTGGGTACCTGCAAAAAATGATGACGCAATATCAGTGTTTATGCAAAAAAGCCATTGGCAAGTGGTTATTTCATAACCGTTTGCCCCAAAACTTTCGTGACTGACATGTGACCTAAGTTGGCTGCCATGTTTTGAACACAGCAGATGTAAACAATTTACAAACTATTTCTTTCGAGATGAATGAATTTTTTTCTTTAAAACAACACAAAGCAAATACAAGGCATTGTTTTCTTCTTTTAAGTTAAATAATAGTGGATACTTTGCTATTTTTTCTGTGTTTGCAATCTTACATAAAATCAGGTTAACTGATTTGCATAAAATTACCCGTATGAAAACACTGCATCTTTGGGGAAAAAACTAATTAAATTAAGTGTGCCAAAACTAAAGCCGCTTACCGTAAGAAAAAATATGTAGGTCATACAATTACAAATCTGATCAGATGAAAATTAAATTAAATTTGATAATTGTCTGGGTAGTTTTTGCTGCAGACTGAATAGTTTAATCCATCTAGCATCTTGTTAGGTTAACTGTATACTTTTCACTGATATTATGATACCAATTATCGCTAAGTGTGCGAAAACTAAGAGGCCGAGGATACTCTTATCATATAATAACTCACAGATCTATATAAGTTTATTATTGTTGTACTTGTTCCCTTTCTGATACAACTTCATTCACGCTAAGCATCGACTTTAGGGAGCATTTATCGGTTCTACCGATTTTCTAGTTCACTATACATATATGAGTTACTCTTGAAAAAGTCATTTTTTTGTCAGAGAAGGCTCAGTTAACTATTTTGCAACAGCTCTAACCGTTAAACACCCATTCCCCATGTTTATGACAGTATATTTTTAGCAATATAATGAAGTAATTATGAAGTGAAATGACAACTCTCCTAAAAATAAAATTTCAGAAAGAGGGACCCAAGAAATCGAAGAAAGCGAAGAAAGCTGATAAAGATCCAAATAAACCAAAGCATCCGCAGAGTAGTTACTTTATTTGGCTTTCGGAACAAAGGGAGACCATCTGTAAGAAACTCAAGGAAGTTAACCCTAGCTATTCTGTGGTGGACGTCTCCAAGAAAGCTGGAGAACTGTGGAAAGAAATGACTGCAGACGATAAAAAGGTTTGTTAATGAAATTGTTTAAGTCTACTGTTCTTTATACCCCTGCAGATATACTCACTGTATTCAGTCCGTCTGTTTGTTGCCAGATATTGCGTCCGGTGGGATGCGTGCATTCAACTAAGCATTTAAAGGAGGTTATTCTTCCGACAGCGAGAACGTCATCAGTGTCGTAAAATGCGTGCTATCTTTCTAAGGAAGACAACAATTAAAAATAATGCTCATTTATATATTACACATTTGACTGAATTTCAAACACATCCTGAGACCAAAACAATTGATCTGGGGTCATGAGATAATATGAATTGATCCGGGATGTGTCATGATTTGCATGAGATAAGTGTCGTGCATTCCAAGAGAATTGTTCGAAAAAATGTTTCTTATAGTTTTTTAAAAAAAAGAAAAGTTTAAAGGCGCAAGGCCCCAAAAAAAAATACCTGTGTTTCCGGTGGCCTGACCGACCCTAAAACTTTTTATGAAAAAAAAAAAAAAAGAATTTGTTCTGAACAATGATTTATCACAATATATCGAGGTAAACTGACATCACAGGGAAACTTTCAGTTGTATCATCAACTTGTATGGGGTTTATGACATAAATACATGTAGAAATTCTCACAATATCTTACTCAAAAATAAAAAAGTAAAAAAGAAAATGCCTACCTACCTACCCTATTTTTTAGAGCATGCAATAGGAAACACACCTATTTTTTTGGCCTAAGAATGCTATTAAAGATAAGTCCACAGTTCAGAATTTTCTAAATATCTCTCGTAGATGCACCACATGTTTGTATACTCCTCAAAATAATTTGAGGACCACAAAAAAAGAACAATAATAATTACTTAATCTTTAATATTCTGCATTTCATATCCATATCAAAAGTTAATATTTTTGGGTCAATGAACAATTGTTAAATAATAAAGTTAAACTTAAAAACTGCAAAAAGACAGTAAAATGTTCAATATTAAGGGCACAGTTAAAAACTGACACAAATCGAAACGTGGTCCTTAAATTATTTTGCGATTGTATATATAGCATGAATTTATGTTAAACAATATAAATCGTACATCATGTAAGTGCTTGAATGTTTTGGTGAAAGATAATTTAAGGTATTTTGTTATAAATGCTCTATTTTCCTGATACTCGACAGCCGTTTGAGGAGAAGGCAAAGGAGGCCAAGGAAGAATATGGAGTAGCTATGGAGGAATATAACAAAAAGATCAAGGACGGAACACTGCCTTCACCCAGGTACACAAATAAAATATGCATTAGTAGTGAATGGTCACGAAACAGATCGACTATGTTGAGGAGGAACCTTAATATAGGGTTGACTGCAGGGCTTCCGTTAACGGGCGTACGGCCGTAAATTACGTCCCAAAATCGTAGTTGTATGGCGAAAATTAACATCAAAGGCGTACAGTGTACTTCCAAAAACTTCAAAGTACGCCGCGATTCTTTAATACGGACGTCAGATGTGTAAATTACCGATTATAGCCCCGCCCATCTAAACTAATTTTATTTGAGACTGCCGAATAAACAGGTTATAAAGCAATTAAAACTCAGTGGAGCCTGTAATTGACAGGTAAAACCGGTTTTGTCCAGTTTTTATCAAGGGTCACACGCGTGGCTGGTAAGAGGAGAGGGTGTTAATTAGATAATTGGTCTAGCCGCGCATTTCACAAAATGAAAGTAGCAGTATAATCTCGATGCCAAATTGCTTAATTTATATTCATTAAACACAAAGTTGAAACTTCCTACACAAACAGATTATACTTATTAGGCTATTTCTTTTATATCTTTGTGTCATTTTTCTATGTATTTATCAAAGTTACAAATAGAAACGAAGTACTGATAGACAAACAATATTTAATAATCTCTAACCTAGGGGAAAGAACTCTTCGCGAATGGAGACAAAACACGGAAGTGAAATTATCACTGGCAAAAACAATTGCTTTGATAATAAATTAAAGAATCTGTTACATCTATTCCTACACTTGACAGTTCTACATACCTTTCATTGATGTACGCCAATTTAAAAGCTTTCCTGGACTGATAAATTGAAAACTGTTTAATAAAATTGAAATGACCCAAAGACAGTCCATCAGATGGGTAAAGCACGACTTCTTGCCTTACTCAAGTGTCACTGCTAGGCAGGAAAGTCTAGGCTGGAGAACGCTTGAATACAGGAGACTTGATGCAAGACTTATGTTCTTAAAGATCTACCATGGTCATGTTGCTATTAATTTGCCTAATTATATTCAGAAACCCCTCAGAATGACAAAATCAATGCACTAAATTAAGCTTTAGGCAGATCCAAGTCTCCAAAGACTATCAGAAATATCATTTTTTCCACATTCGATTGTGCTCTGGAATCAACTGCCAAGTCACATTGTGACCATCCCAGGCCCTGATCTTGATTCGTTCAAGCAGGCTTTGGCTACAATCCAGTAGTAGGCCAGTGCACTGTTTTTTTATCTTCCACCTTTTATCTTTCTCTTTTTAGTCTCACTAACCTAACCTAACACATCTTGTTTCTTTTCTCACTATTGATAATAAAACCCTTTATTGTCAATTATTATCCTCTCACTTCTTACTAACGGCGTGCACTCATTCCTGCCTGTAACACTTGAAAAAGGAGTCGGCAGTACAACATAGATAAATGTAATTCACTGTATAAAAGTTGTGGGTGGGGTATGGCACACAAAGGCAAATTAAGTATTTTTAGTTTGAAACTGTTTATATAATGATGTCATCAAATATTTTCTTTTATAAACATATAGATGATTATAAATAACCTTTTGTTCTTTTTAACAATTTAGATGTGTTGTTTCCCTCACCACCACGCGGAATCACTGACTCAAAGACTGAGTATGAATGCCATGCCCAAACACTGGAACTTCCTAAATTTTCCCCATGAACTTTCAACATTGATATACAGGAAGTTCAAACTTCATAAATTTGAACCTTAGTGGAAGCCCTGTTGACTGTGTTGAAATATTGAATTTACCTATTTTTGGTCGAGATTCATGTTTAACATTTCCGCTATTTAAAGGGACACACGGCAATCTTTATTTTTTAAAACCACACGGCGTCCCGCTAGTTTTTCTGCATTTGTTCAATCATTAATATTAATTATAATAGTTGTATTAAGCAATTTGTTTTTGTATATTATTACTTTTTGAAATTATTGCACCAATAATATATTAAAGCTTATAGTATAATAAGAAGAAATAGTGAATACTTAAAATTTGATTTATTTAGATGTAACCAGGGTAAAAGTGAAAATGATACTGGATATATAAATCGAGACACCCATTTCAAACACTTCAAGATTGCCGTGAGTCCCTTTAAACACAATTTGCGACCATTTAACGACTGATGTCAACACTTAAATATTGGTTAACTTGTTTCTAACTGATGTCATCGAGAGAGAGAAAAAAAATAACCACTTTATCAGGTCAAAAAGTGCATAGCTGCATAAACAACCCTCATGTCTGTTTTTTAGTAGCAGCAGTTCTCCAAAGCAGAAAAAGATTAAGAGCTCTAGCAGCAGTCCGAAGAAGGTCGTCTCCGATACCAAGGCTGGATCTGGCGCCTCCTACAAGAGTAAAGAATTCATCTCGGACAGTGAATCTTCTTCTGACAACTCCGATGAGGATGATAAACCATTAAAGGTAGGTTAACGTCTCTGACTTGAAATCACTTGCCACTCACCGCTGTAGGTTCGATCCCTCAGGGGCCTAGGAATCTTTATGTGAGGAAGCTATCCAGCTGGCTTGCGGAACGTCGGTGGTTCTACCCAGGTGCCCGCCCGTGCACGAAAATTGCCTGGAGGGGCACCTGGGGTCTTCCTCCACCAATGGAAGCTGGAAAGTCGCCATATGACCATAGCTGTTGGTGCGACTATTAAATCCAATTCAATTCAATTCAATTGAAGGTAGGTGGGCAATGTCATGCTGACTGCAGCAGGCAAGGATTTGGAGATGACTCCGTGAATAGAACTTTCGCAGGGCTCAAATTAAGCGACAATTTGGACTGGCAACATTTCACCAGTAGCATTTTTTGTAACTGGCAAAACGAAAAAGTTAATTGCAATGTACAAGTACAAATATGTAACAAATAAGTAAAAAGAACAAGATGATTCATCATTTGCAAACAAGCTAGATTCCATATGTGTCGTACAAATACAAAGGAAAACTTAAAAATATTAAAAACACCAAAAGCACGTTTCAAAAAAAAGCATTCTAAATTAAACATGTAAAGTATTTTGATGCTCTTGCAAATTTTTGCCAGTATTTGAAAAGTTTACTGGCATTCTGAAAATGTAAAAGTATCTGGGATTCATGTGGAGTGTAAGGGTGCAATGATTAACCGAAAACTCCATGCACGATGACATTTTCTGACGGTTCGGTTCACGGTACTGTCTTGCTGTATTTTCGATTCGGTACGTTTCTTAATCCACCAGAAATATAAAGAAAACACTAAAAGTACGCAAAAAATGCAATATTTCTGCTAAATAGTGATGTTTCTGACATATCTTTGGCAAAATGAAAGTAGCAGGTGCTTGCTAGGACTCAACTCTCTTCACGCACCTGCCCACAAGGAACTATAACTTATTTTCCAAGCTCTTTCTTCAAAGGAAGATCAGTAAAATACGCAATGCGTATATTTTGGGAAAGTTTGTAGAAATGGTGAAATTATAATATATACATGATATTTGCATCTTTTACTTTTATTTACATAACCGATTTTATAGAGATTATCAACGCGATACTTTCTATCGCGGGAAATGATAAAAAATCAACAAAATCAATAGCATGTGGACAAGTATAAAACAAAGGGTTCTGCTTTGATGAGTGTATTGATATATATTATGACACTTAGCCTATACCCAGCTACCGACATTTTGACTGCCAGGAGAGCTGCTCTATCCGGGGATAAGAGAGACATTCTTGAAAAAAAAATATATGAAAGTTGAAACGAAAATGTTCACATTGTGTCACATAAAGGGTAGCTTTCTGAGCATGCAACACACTTTATTAGTTTTGAATTATGAAAAACACATTATTTTTTGAATGTGTTTGTTAACTGTTTATACTTGCCTGTCGATAAATGTATCGCGAGTATCTTGAGCCATGTATCATGATACGTATCGTGAGCTAGGCTTATCGTTGCAGCCCTAGTGGAGTGAGACAATTAATTATGCCGATTTAACAGATTTTTGTTATATAGCCGTATTGACAAAGGTTCTTTTTAACTCCTCTGAGCACTTGTGCTCAAGGGTGAGCTATTGTGATCGCCCTTGGTCCGTCCATAATTGCTTCAAACGACTTCACCTCTAAAACCGCTTTTCCAATTTTGACTACAATTCACAGGAATGATCCTTTGGTGATCTTCTCTAAAGATTGTTCAAATTATGGAAATCCATGCAGAACTAAAGAAAACAAGCTGGAAAACTTCAAATCTTCTTCTCTAAAACTACTAGCTCGATTTCAAAATAATTCCACAGAAATGATGTTTGGGTGACCCTCTACCAAGATTGTTCAAGCCGGGTTGATTCTTCAAAAAACATGGCCGCCATGGGGCGGGCTTTATTTTTGCTTGTTTCTATATGGAAAACTTAAAAAATCTTCTTGTCTGAAACCGCTTGATGGATTTCAAAATAATATTACAGAAATGATGTTTGGGTGATACTTTACCAAGATTGTTCAAGCCGGGTTGATTCGTCAAAAATCATGACCGCCAGGGGGCGTGGCAGTTTCGTTATATAACTAGATCAGAAAACGTTTAAAAATCTTCTTGTCGGAAACCACTTGTCCCATTACAAAATAATTTCACAGAAATGTTTGGGTTGGCCTCTTGTAAGATTGTTCAAACCGGGTTGATTCATAAAAAACGTGGCCGCCAGGGGGCGGGGCTTGTATTTGCTATATGGAAAACTTAAAAATTATTCTCTTCTGAAACCGCTTGATGGATTTCACAGAAATGATGTTTGGGTGACACTACCAAGATTGTTCAAGCTGGGTTGATTCGTCAAAAAACATGGCCGCCTGGTGATGGGGCTTAATTTTGCTATATGGAAAAGTTGAAAAATCATCTCATCTGAAACTGCATGGTGGATTTAAAAATAATTTCACGGAAATGATGTTTTCATGACCCCATACCAAGATTTTTCAGGCCGGATTGATTTGTCGCAAAACATGTTTGTGTTACCTTCTACCAAGTTTGTACAAACTGGGTTGATTCATCAAAAGTCACTTTACCTTAGCCTCGTCTGTCGGATGGGGACGTAAACCGGGCGGTCCCGTGTATTGGTCTATCCTCCGAGCACGTTAAAGAACCATAGGAATCTATTCGATAATAAGAGTAGGGCAGGTTCGCGGATTCCTATGTATACTTCCCCTCTCTCTGGGGCGGCTCTAAATAACCTATACTGTGTTGATGAGCTGTTAAACAACATTCAATTCAAAACATAGTCGCCTGTGTGCAACTAAAACATACTAACTGTATGGAAACTTTTACACATATATAACTGTATGGAAACTTCTACCAAAGTTTTGTTAATGCTATCAGCTATAGGATATCCATCCTGTCATCATAATAGATTTGATAATATAAAATCTTTTGCATACAGTGCATAAAACAGCTCAAACTGACACTGTTTTGTTTTAGCTCACCTGAGCATATCGTGCTCAAGGGTGACTTTGTGTGATTTAAAATAGCATAAAGCATGATTCGATATAAAAAATAACATGGCTGCCAGTCGGAGGGGATCTTTTCTTATATCTTTATTGAAAAAAGCTAGTCATGTTGATTTGATGTTTGAGAGACACTCATCAAAGATTGCTCAAAACATGACTGCCCTCGGGTGAGCTATTTAGGGCCATCATGGCCCTCTTGTTATAGCACGAAACATATAAATCTGCATCTGAACATTTATTTATTTTACAGAAACTGAAGAAAGAAAAGAAAGAAAAGAAAGGAAAAAAGGTGAAGAAAGAAAAGAAGAAGGAACCAGAAGAAGAGATGGACGTGGATGGTTCAGGGTCTGAGTCTGAAGAGGAGGATAAAACGGTGGGGGTGAAGAGGCGGTCTCAGAGGAAGGAGGGGGAGGAGTCGGACGTAGGATCGGTAAGTATAGAAGTTGTTGAATAAATGGACAAAATTTTAGTTATGAAATCATTTATACAGCGAGTAAACCAAGAATGACTAAAACAGTAATATGAATATGTTTATAACAGTTAAGTTACGTTTATTGATATGGCTTTTAATTTTTGAAGAGTTATAATCATGGCTGTAATTACCAAATGATTGTTAAAAAGTCTTGTTGAATAAACGATAAATTTAATAAACAATGAAGTTTTATATGATCCAGTATATATTTATAGTGAATAAACGATGACGTTTTATATGATCCAGTATATATTTATAGTGAATAAACGTTGAATAAACGATGACGTTTTATATGATACAGTATATATTTATAGTGAATAAACGTTGAATAAACGATGAAGTTTTATATGATACAGTATATATTTATAGTGAATAAACGTTGAATAAACGATGAAGTTTTATATGATCCAGTATATATTTATAGTGAATAAACGTTGAATAAACGATGAAGTTTTATATGATACAGTATATATTTATAGTGAATAAACGTTGAATAAACGATGACGTTTTATATGATCCAGTATATATTTATAGTGAATAAACGTTGAATAAACGATGAAGTTTTATATGATCCAGTATATATTTATAGTGAATAAACGTTGAATAAACGATGAAGTTTTATATGATCCAGTATATATTTATAGTGAATAAACGTTGAATAAACGATGAAGTTTTATATGATCCAGTATATATTTATAGTGAATAAACGTTGAATAAACGATGAAGTTTTATATGATGCAGTATATATTTATAGTGAATAAACGTTGAATAAACGATGAAGTTTTATATGATCCAGTATATATTTATAGTGAATAAACGTTGAATAAACGATGACGTTTTATATGATCCAGTATATATTTATAGTGAATAAACGAATAAACGATGAAGTTTTATATGATACAGTATATATTTATAGTGAATAAACGTTGAATAAACGATGAAGTTTTATATGATCCAGTATATATTTATAGTGAATAAACGTTGAATAAACGATGAAGTTTTATATGATCCAGTATATATTTAAAGTGAATAAACGTTGAATAAACGATGAAGTTTTATATGATCCAGTATATATTTATAGTGAATAAACGTTGAATAAACAATGACGTTTTATATGATCCAGTATATATTTATAGTGAATAAACGATGACGTTTTATATGATCCAGTATATATTTATAGTGAATAAACGATAAACGCTGACGTTTTATATGCTCCAATATATATTTCTAGTGAATAAACGTTGAATAAACGATAAATTGAATAAACGATGACGTTTTATGTGATCCGGTATATATTTATAGTGAATTTGATTTGTTAAAATAGAACTTCAAAGAAATGATAAAATAAGAAGTTATGATTTAATGTATTTGATAAATATGTTGTTTCCTCTATTATAAAACATAACTTTATGATTAAATAATCAATTCATGTATGATATATGCGCCATATCTGTTCCCTCAGGGATTGCGGTACATGTGAAAAAACTACATCGTTACTGCAACGGACTGGTTCGATCCCGGACAATTTTGTGTGCAAATTATCACCAGACACAACCTCCAAACCACCACACCCTATATCTTTAACATTTATCAGCAGACGCTTACGAGTAGATGGCAGCACGAATTGATAAAATCAATCAAATTAATTAATCACAGACATTAATATTTTAGATAACCATTCTCCACAAATCAAACGGAAAGAGAAAGCGTCGCACGACGGAGAAAATGCACATCCGCCCTACAGCACTTTCGCCCTTGTTACCATTCGACCCCAGTATTACCAGTATTTAAAGCTTGCAAAAATAAATGTGATTTATTGTAAATAACAATACTCCTCATTCTTACTAATCTGTTCTCTCTTTCACAGTTACCAGATGAGGAGGAAATATTAAGTTCTCCGGAACATTCGGAGCCCGAGCCAGAGGCCTCAGATGCAGAAGAGGCCGCCGGGTCTGGATCTGGGTCAGGTGGAGATGACTCAGAATGAACACGTACACATTCAGTAGGGGGAATTATGTCCCCTTAATAAGAAGTAAGAGAAGAAAACTGCAAAAAATATGAAAGGATTTTGTCCTTGGGTTACATATATTCTCTACCAATGGATGGTATTGTTTAAACCAATGAAGACTGAGATGAAGCCAGCGTTCTTAAAGATTGCGAGACATATTCGAAAACTATTGTATTATACATGCGGAAGATACTAGATGGATATCAAACAACATGTGTCTAGTGAAACTATTCTTAGAGTTGGACATTATATTTGTTTGTCATCGTACATTATTATATATTGAAACTATGGGGCATAAAGTTTTCTCACCATCTCTCCCAGTCCTAATACTGAATGCCAAAACATAATACTGGAACATGCTGATCTGGGTTTACAATGTCTGGCTGGCTGATTATTATCCTTTGTGTACATATTTAACGGATACAAATTATGAAACAAGTTATGAATTGTGTAAAGGTGTTAAAACATTATTATTAAAGATGTCTCTGCTCATCTTCATATTAATAGTGGTATAAAAAATGATGTATATATTTGCAGAATTTTGTTTTCCTTTCATAAACTTGTTGCCACACTTTTGTTGCATTCTCTAAACATTGTATTGATCATATGACATCGTATGAAGTTATATTGTGACATTTAAACATTGTATTCAGTGCGACAATAAAAGTTCTCAAGTTTGTGGTATTGATAGTTATTGACTGCCATATTTATAAATAAAACAAACTGAAGAAAAATATGCACATATATATATGAAAACCCAGGAACAAAAGTGGTCTGATAAGACATGATGCCCACTTTACAATTAACAATCGACAGGCTATGAAGACAACAGATGATCAGTAATTTGTGCATGAATGAAATGGGTTTTACGTCCCGTTAACACATCATATAAGGTTATATTTGGGCAGCAACCTGAGAGGGAGATCAGATGAAGATGAAGTTCCCCTTAGACCTTCCGCCAGGGAGTTCCCCCATAGACATGTTTCCACCAGGGAGTTCCCCTTAGACATGCTTCCGCCATGGAGTTCCCCCTTAGACATGCTTCCGACAGGGAGTTCCCCCACCCCCCCCTTAGACATGCTTCCGCCAGGGAGTTCCCCTTAGACATGTGCTTCCGCCAGGGAGCGATCTTTAGTTCTAAAGCCAAGGCCTTATCCACTGTATTAGACGGGGCATCAGCAATATTAATTGGATTACTCTGTTTTATACGCCCGTTTGAAAAACGGCGAATTTATGGCCCCATTATGAGGGTTGCCTGTACATCCATTCATAAACAATTTTTCATTATGTACAATAACTGAAACCGTAACACCCAACCTCATTAAACTCGCACCTTACCCTTGGTGAGAGGAGGAACTCTAAGGGTCAAAGGTCAAGGTCACCATTACCTACATGGAAATACTTATTTTATTCATTTGTAAATGCACTTAGGAAGAGCAGGAACTGTTTTGTTTTTAGAGCAGTAGGTCAAGGTCTCGTATAGAAGCACGCATTTTATGCGATAAATTTGAAACCATAACACCCACACTCAAAAAACTTCATAGGTACATTGCCCTTGGTAAGAGGAAGAACAATTTTGTTTTGGGAGTAAGTAGGTCAAAAGTCAAGGTCACCATGATCTTGTATGGCATATTCATTCTGAGCGTTAACATCCGACTTGAAATCACTTGCCCCTCACCACTGTAGGTTCGATCCCTCAGGGGCCTAGGAATCTTTATGTGAGGAAGCTGTCCAGCTGGCTTGCGGAACGTCGGTGGTTCTACCCAGGTGCCCACCCGTGCAAGAAAATTGCTGGGAGGGGCACCTGGGGCCTTCTTCCACCAATGGAAGCTGGAAAGTCGCCATATGACCTTAGCTGTTGGTGCGACTATAAAATCCAATTCAATCAATCTATCATTCTGAGCGGGATAACTTTGAAAGCTTAACTCCTACCTTCAAGACACTTCATTGGTACATGCCCCTTGGTTAAAGGAGCAACCCTTTTGCTTTTGCGGTCAAAGGTCAAGACCATAATTATATTGGCAACTATTCCACACAATTACTCGTGGTACATTGCTCTTGGTGAGGAGGGAGTCTATTGCTATAAGGGTTAATGGATCATCAAGATCAGTTTGTCTGACAAGGGTCCAGTCCTGAGAAACACTTTCCCCATTATAACTTGTAACTACAAATTTGAAACTAGAGTAGTACCCATGGTAAAATATCAAATTCTATTCGTTTTGGGGTTAGTATGTCAAAGGTTCTGGTCAAAGTGACCTGATCATAAAAACTTCTTTCCTGACTGTTATTCATTAACTATTTGGAACGAAACAAATATTCCTCTTGGTTGAAAAATAACACCTCAGCAGAGCTTATGCCTTGGTGCGGCATCTGTCTGTCCGTAAACTTTTTTGTAGCGATACTCCTCTGAAACTACTTGACGAATTTTCACGAAACTTCACAGGAATGTTGTTCTTGATGTCCAGTTGATCCTAGAAAATTTCAGGTTGGCCAGAAATTCAAGATGGCCTCCAGGGCTAAAAATAGATTTTTAAAAAACAAATTTGTAGCGACTACTTCTTGAAAACTATGAGTGATATTGACAAGTAACTTTTTCTAAAATGATCAGCATGACATGATGTTGGTCCTTGTTGAAAATCATTTTGATTCAAGGTTAAACATGGCTGCCAGCGGTCATCTTTGTTTATAAGAGTAAGGTAGTACTAACTTGTAGCGACTTCTTCTGAATCTACTTACAGATTTTCATGAAACGTCACAGGAATGTTGCACTTGATATCTAGTTGATCCTAGCAAAATTTCAGGTCGGCCGGATTTTCAAGATGGCTGCCACGGCTTTTAAAAAAAATAAAATTGTAGCACCTACTTGAAAACTATAAGTGATATTGACATAGGACTTTTTCTAAAATTATCAGCATGACATGATGTTGGTCCTTGTCGAAAATCATTTTGATTCGTAATTAAACATGGCTGCCAGAGGCCATCTTTGTTTACATAGTGTGAACTACTTAAAGGATTTTCAGGAAACTTAACAGAAATATGTCTAGTTGATCCTAGCAAAATTTCAGGTCGACCGGCGATTCGTACGGATGGCGGAAGGTGTACAGTACAGGTTCTACCAAGGAAAAGTGGATGGTCTGCCTCCACAACAAAATTGACCATCATATATAACCTTACATGTGTTGAAAATGACATAAAACTCCAAACAAATCAGGTCGGCTGGAAATTCAAGATGGCTACCATTGCTTAAAATAGATTTTTTAAATGGGAAAGGTCACTGTAAATGCCTCCAAAGTGACCTTTGACCTCTAAGTGTGACCTTGACTTTGGAGCCACGGACCTGGATTTTGTGCACTGGTTGTGTCTGATTTTGTGTCTGGTTGTGGTGAGCACTTGTGCCAATTTATTACAAAATCCGTCCAGGAATGCTAGAGTTAATGACCGGACACGATTTGACCTTTGATCTCTAAGTGTGACCTTGACCTAGGAGCCACGGACCTGAATTTTGTGCGTGAAACGTCATCTTGTTGTGGTGAGCACTTGTGCCAAGTTATTTCAAAATCTGTCCATGCATGTCCGAGTCGTTAACCGGACACGAAAGCACTTCGCTTTGACCTCTAAGTTTGACTTTGGAGCCAAGGACCTGGATTTTATGCGCGACACGTCGTTTTGTTGTGGTGAGCAATTGCGCCAAGCTATTTGAAAATCCATCCATTATTATCAAAGTTATTAATCGGACACGGTTGTACGGATGAACAAACGTAGGGACGGACAGTGCGACTACTATATACCACCCTTCGGGTGCATAAAAACATATTTGTAGCGACTACTTTTTGAAAACTATAAGTGATATTGATATGGGACTTTTTCTATAATGATCAGCACGACATGATGTTGGTCTTTGTTGAATCTACATTAAACATGGCGATGGTACTATGGCGATGATACGATGGTCCATCGTACCATCGCGCATTGACTTTAAACGATGGTACGATCGTCCATCGTACCATCGCGCGTCGCGACAATGTTTTCTTACCGAGAAATTCAAGTTTTGCTGAGCCTAAATGAAGGGATCGATTTAAGAAAAGTATTGTCGAATCTTTGCATCCATGATGTACTCCATTTTTTATTTGCTTTGATGTGCGCATGTCTAAATGGAAGGCGATGGTATGTTGGAGCAGGAGGCGATGCTACATCGCACATCGACTACGATGGCACGATGGTCCATCGCGTCATCGCCATCGTACCATCGCGCATCGACTTGTAAAAGGTTGATAATTAACATTAAACGTCTAATAAGGAAAAGAGACAAACTCTACTCTAAAACGAGACTCAAACCCTCCCCTGAAGGCACTAGTAAACTCAAGAAGCTCAAGCACCATATACAATCTGTCAGTCGGAAGGCCTACTGGGATTATGTGGAAGATCTTATTACACCTAAAGTAGAAAATACTACACAAGAAAATTTTAACATATCTAAAAGGTTTTGGACCTTCATAAAGCACAAAAATACTGACTCTGTAGGTCTTAAATCCCTAAAGAGAAACGGAGTGTTGATAACTGACCCTGTTGCTAAAGCTGACTTGTTAAATAGCCAGTTCCACTCGGTTTTCTCACAGCAAATTCCTATGAAACTCAGTTCTTATTGCAAATACGTTTCGAGTCTTTTCTCTAAAAATGATAAAGACATGCCCGATATACAGGTTACTGTTAATGGGGTACAAAAACTACTGCAAAATCTTTCAGTATCAAAAGCCCCAGGCCCAGATAACATAAGCCCGGCAGTTCTAAAGGGTCTCTCAGAGGAGCTTGCTCCTATTCTCACCCTTCTTTTCAATACTTCGCTTAGACAGGAAACCCTTCCGGATATCTGGAAAAAAGCAAACGTGACCCCCATCTATAAAAAAGGAGACAAGACTACTCCTTCCAATTACCGTCCTGTTTCACTGACTTGTATTTGTTGTAAGCTCTTAGAGCATATTGTTTGTAGCAACCTTATGCAGCACTTAAATCGTCACAATATATTATATCCCCTCCAGCATGGTTTTCGTGAAAAGCGAAGCTGTGAAAGTCAACTTATTGAATTTGTTCATGATATAGCCTTTAACATGCAAAAAGGCAAACAGACCGATGTAGTAGTGATGGATTTTGCCAAGGCATTCGATAAGGTGGCACATAATAGGCTCCTCTATAAACTCTCATCTTATGGCGTGAAGGGCGCAGCCCTGGGCTGGATTGGTTCTTTTCTTAGTGGTCGTTCCCAACGAGTTGTACTTGAAGGAAAATCTTCTTCGTCAGTCCCAGTACTTTCAGGCGTCCCTCAAGGGTCTGTCCTTGGGCCAGCTCTATTTCTTGTCTACATAAACGACCTCCCAGAGTATGTCACTCACAGTACAGTCCGTCTTTTCGCAGATGACACGCTGTTGTACCTATCTATACACACTCAGGGCGATTGCAAAAAACTTCAAGACGATCTACACAGCCTTGAACTATGGGAAGCAGACTGGCAAATGGCTTTTCACCCTGAAAAATGTGAATTGATTCACATCACTACTAAAAGAGCCCCTACACTACATAAGTATTCCCTTCATGGACACACACTCTCATCCGTCCCTCTGATGAAGTATCTTGGTGTTAGCATTAGCCACGACTTAAAGTGGAATAAACACATTAGTTCTGTTTCTTCAAAAGCAAACCAGACTCTAGGTTTTCTGAAACGCAACATCAAAATTGGCTCACAGACTATTAAAGAAAGGGCCTATAGATCCCTTGTTCTCCCCAAATTGGAATATTGTTCCACTGTATGGGACCCTAAGTCCACCACTAAAGACAAGGTAGGTGACTTATCCAATCATAGACTAGTCCACCAACTTGAAATGGTGCAGAGAAGAGCAGCGAGATGGGTCACAAATAGGTATCATAACACATCTAGTGTTACTGACATGTTGCACGATCTGGAGTGGAGATCTCTCGAGCAAAGACGAGCTGACTCTAGACTATGTATGCTTTACAAGATTCGTAATAATTTAGTAGCCATAAATGAGGATGAATACCTCACCAGAGGCTCAGGTAGACGCCAACACCAGTATCATCAGCTAAGGGCTGACAAGGACTACACACGATTTTCTTTCTTCCCGCGAACCGTTGTGCAATGGAACCAGCTACCCGTTAACACCTGCCTGGATTCACTCCCACACTTTTCAACCGATTGCTTCGAAACTTTACAGGAAATCGACCAGAACTACCGGAGTAATGGCCGTTTTTCGTCAAATTTTACATCAGAATATCTTGTGTGTATCACACTTTTCAAACGATTGCTTCGAAACGTTACATGATGGTTATCCATGATGTCAAGATATGCATATTCGACCTAGTATTACCGGACTTCTGGCTCTTTGTTCATCAAACATTAATGTTACGTCAAAATATCTTGTGTGTCTATCTCCTCCAGGGAGTAATGTATACTTACTTCCTGATCTCCTCCCACAGTCTTCCTCCGTTTCTTTTCAAACTTTACAGGATGCTTACCTATGATATCAAAATGTGCATATCGATTCGGCGTCAAAATCGACCCAGTATTACTAGAGTTACGGCCCATTTTCCGTTTTATACACTTTTGTTTTCAGTGGGGGCATCCGTGGCCCAAAGACACATTCCTAGTTTTCATAAATTAAGTGTACAATGGAGGATAATTCTGTATTTGCTTAAGCAGGGACGTACTCCCTGGGTTAAGCTAGCGTTATAGTTATTTAACTCTGCACTTCCTCATATTGCCATCTATCACTATGCCGTGTCTCATTCCAGTCCTAGTACATGCGTTAGAAGCTTTCAAGTAACGCTCCGGACAATAACTTTTTTTTTTCGAGGAACACCCATTTCTACTGACTGTGTGGGTCGTAAGCAAATTGGGGGAAAGTTGGCCTTCCAATTTCAAAATAATGTTCTGAAAATCTGTTAGCAGGTTTCTGTTGTCAGATTGTATAACAAATACATGACGATGTTGTTTAAGGAGACTGGAGGCGATCTGGAAGAAATTAGAATAATGGGCGTCGAACCAAACACGAGTAAAATCATCATAATGTTTCAGTTGCATATTCAATGAACCGGGTCGATTGTCAATGAAAAGATCGATTTAGTTATTATTGAAATAGTTCGGTCGGGAAAACACGACTAGTGTTTGTTTTTGGCGCATGAAACCTACCGAACTTACCATGCCACTTATTTAATGCATGTGCACATACATCATATAAAACTGAAGCACATTATGAGGGTAATCTCTTGTATTTAGATTGGCACCAATTACTCTGCCAGATCCCCTCCACTCCCTTTAAAGGTGATTAAACGAGTTATATCACAATGTGTTTACTTTTTTTCTGATAACAAATCAACAGATGAACACATCTCACAAAACTGGAATGTCTTTTTAATCTAATGAATTTTTAAACCCGTTTTGTTTTTGTTTTTAATTAAAAATTCTTAATACCAAAGACGATTTATGCAGGCGTGCGTAATACTATACTCATAGGTAGCGCGTTCCTTTGATCTTTGTGGTTTCCGGAGAAGAGAATATCCTGCTAAAAAAAATCGCCTACCATTTGTCCATGCGTTATTGTTTTGCCAGTGAATACATGTTTGCAGTTTCATGGAACTCCACTTAACTTTCTGGTGACGAATTAACGTGATCTGCGCATAATTTCGCGCAACGCGTTTGTGGATGTTGTAAACAGTGGGAAGATGTTCCAAAATCATTAGTCATACATCCTTGATACTTTGTATACATGTTCACCATCAAGACACAATGATGTAGGTTCGATAATTATAGATTATTATATGTCAGTTTTCATATCAATATCAGCCACTGTATCATCCCTGAGACACTATGTGCCCGACGGCTTTAGCCTCGATATATAATTCCTACACATCTGGGCCCTGTTTTATTAAAAATCTTACGATAAGTCTCAAATTTTAAAATCGTTCACTTTTTTCACCTAAGCGTTCAATATAGACAATGATGTGTGCTCGTAGTGCAGAAATATCACATGTAGAAGAAAATGAAATGAAATGACGTTTATTTGAAAAGTGTAATTTATAGTGAAGCATTTAAGAAATTGACATACAATCAAAATGGTCGTAAGTTGTTTCATAAAACGGGGCCCTGATCTCTAAACTTTGGTATATTGTGCGACATACCAGGGTTAGGGTTTGATTTATTCATAATAATGTTATATCGCACACTTTGCCACAGTTTTGAGATCATATGGGCAAGAATTATATCATGAGGGCTGAAAACACGACATGATTCTGATTGACAAACTATTGTATATTGTGTGATATATCACACCTAGAGATAGATTATGTGGATTTGATATAACATTGTCACAATTTGTGTTAACGTTAATTTTAATTCTAACATGGCAGATGCTATTTTCAGTATACAAAAGAAAATACAACAGTCGGGTAAAATATACCATACAAAATGAAGTGGGTGGGGTAAATCAACATCTCGTTTAACGTATTTTGGTCATATTGTGTATATTATATACTGATACATTGTTTGTAATTCAATTAGATGTGATGTTTGTATATCAGGTGTATGTATGCCAGTCATTTAAATGACTTTTGATATAGTAAATAAAACCAAAGCACATATATCTATCTGTTTCTGTAATAAAATGATGGGTCTTTAACATGTTTAATTGTTAACTCTTTTAGATGAACACCGACATATACTTTTTATCACATTTTAATTGTTAACTCTTTTAGATGAACACCGACATATACTTTTTATCACATTTATTTGATAACCTTATAATTCTCTATTATACATGTATACCAGTTTATTACAAATTTCTTTTATTATTTCTATATAAGTTTGTCTTGCCCAAAATTTGTCCAAAAATGCAATTTTCTGTGATTATTTTTGTTTCATTAGAAGGTGTGCTGAAATGGAAAACTTCAAAGACTTCTCCTATGTTTATCATTTTAAGGGTTTTCTTGGTTTTTTCTATTGATACCTGTTTAGCTTCTCATAACCTTTTTTCATTTGCTTCTTTTTTTTTTATCTAAAATATTGGGTGATTTCTAAAGTCATACCCAATTTTCAGCTGATTCTGAATTTAAAACCCCACTTTGGGCTTTGGGTGTGGATTACTAAAGATTAGATATTGCTAAAAAGTTAAATCACCAACACATCATTATTTTTCTTGAAACTAACTAGTAATATGTTAGTCTTCATAAAAAACAGGGAAATTAAATATTCAGAATTGAGTTATCTGAATTTCTTGTTAAATGGTGTTTTACGTCATTTATAGCACATGTGACGGTCGATTTTTGTTGTGGTGGAGGTATCCCGTCTGTAACAAGATGGACCAAGTGGAGACAACACACCAAGGGAGAATCAAGAATAAATAAATTTCCAATAAGATGAATATATATACAAATGAATACAAATGACAAAGTAGAAATCTCAACGTTTTAATTCATGTTTAAAATGAAGTTCACTAGACATTAGATTAAACTGTTCGGTTTTAATCAAACTGAATATCTGATATCTGTATTTATGATATATGTATGCTATATCACACGCTATTTTAACTCTCAAAGCTATATCTAGCCGAGTCCTTCCGGTACAGTTCCCGGCACTAATACTTCACTTCCGCGTTATATTTCAATCCCGTCCTTAACGGTTGCTATTCGTCCCGGTACCACACATACTTCCGGTGACGTAATTCACTAGAAATTTACTCATAATACACAGCTTGTAAAATCATAACTTTCTTAATAGTTGATGGATTTTGATGAAATAACCGCCAAAACAACTTATTCTTTATCAATCGAATGAATCTAGTAAAAGATCATTTATTAGACATAGGCATCGATTAAATGTGATGCGCTTGGCAAAAATCTATCAACATTCCTATTCAAAATCAGGGAACAAACACAGTTAAAAACTCTTAAGTAAATATGCACTCATTTTGTTACTCCGTCATCCGTAAGAATCGACACTTTCTCATAATTTAAGATCCCATTGGGATTCGAACCGCAGCGGTGAGAATTGACAACGTTTACAACGCAACGCTGTTAACCCCTCGATCACGGATGCACTGGTGAATTGGGTCTTAGCTAATGTCACATGACAATTTTCCTTTGTGGATGAAGACCCTAGGTGTCCCTCGGAGCAATTTTCGTGCACGGACAGGCACCTGGTGAGAATCATCGACGAATCGGACGCCAGCTTAATAGAGAGGTTGCAGAGATCTATATGGACTTGAACCAACGCCGACCAGGGCTTTATTTTTTTTAATTATCAGCCCAGCGCCGACGGAGACGCCGAGGCCGTGTTATTCTCTGGGTCTTGCATGGGATCTCTCCGATAGTGAGACTGATTTCACATTCCTCTCTCTCTCTCTCTCTCTCTCTCTCGCGCGCGCAGATACATTTAATTGAGATAGGGTACGAGATAGTTCCGTTGCTAAAATTCATCTCCTGAAAAAGGTGAACTCCCCCAAAAGGTGAACAACATAGGCAAACACTTATTAAAAATAGAAAATAAGTCAATGAAATGAAGTATAAAGGGCGCGTTTCTTGAGTCGCGCAAAATTTCACGCAAAAGTCTAGCCCACATTGCGAGATAGCGGATCTGCGCACGCCTTCTACAATATGCCCATTACTGAAATTGCGCAATGCCGGAGTAGTGTAAACAAAATATGAATCGACACAATAACCTATATTTAAAAACCGGTGACAAATTGTTTATTTATGTCACGTATCTATCATAAGTGTAATCATACCCGGCAAATTGGAAACAGTAACATAGCTAACCGAGCACGCAGTCCTGTACATACTTTGTTTACATCCGTAACGTATTACTACGCGTGGGTGTGGTGGTCATAGTAATTAGTTAAATATTTATTACTACTTCACGCCGAGTTTAGCCTTTACCTTTATCTGAGTGAGGGTGGGTGGTGCGGGGCATACCCGAAAAACTTACGAATTATAGGTAATGGTCAGATATTACTGTTGATTCGGGGTTGTGTGTACAACACTGGCCCCGTATTCATCAAGCAACTTAAGTGGAAAATATTACTAAAGTCAGTATTAAAGATTTTTACATATTTTCCAATGTCCTTATTAACCTCTCGGCGAACACTAAAGGACGTCTATTTTAAGATAGATTTATAGCTGTGGGTTTTATTACTCCATAGCATTATTAAAACTATAAAAAAAGATGTCTTTAAACAATAGAAAAATGTGTTTAAAAATGGTAAGTTTTGACAAATTACGATATTGCTAAGAAGCTTTATGAATACGGACCCTGGCCTAAGTGCATATTGGATTTTGAAATACACTATTTTACAATCGATTGTAATTTTTGCTACAAACATGCTACACTTATGACAGTTTCATGTCCGAATGGATTCAACCCTTTCTGACATTCATGAACAGGAGATGGGTGTGCCACAGGGCAGCATACTCTCTGTCACCCTTTTTAATAAAAAATATAACAGTATAGTTAAATGCATCAATCCTAGTGTGGATTGCTCTCTATATGTTGACGACTTTGTTATATGTTATCGTGCAAAAAACATGAACACTATTGAGAGACAACTTCAACAATGTCTGAATAAAATTCAGACCTGGTCGGATGAAAATGGTTTTAAATTTTCTAAATCTAACACTAATTGTATGCACTTTTGTCAACTACGTAAACATCATGAAGACCCTCATCTAACACTGGATGGGTCACCAATACCAGTAGGGGATGAAACAAAATTCCTTGGTCTTATTTTCGGCCGTAAATTAACGTTTATACCACACCTTAAATACTTGAAGGCCAAGTGCCTTAAAGCTCTTAATTTACTTAAAGTTGATGCAAACACTAATTGGGGAGCAGGTCGAAAAGTACTTTTGCAACTTTATAGAGCCATTATCAGATCCAAGCTGGACTACGGCTCAATAGTATATGGATCGACTCTCAAGTCATACTTGCAGATGCTCGATCCTATACATAATCAAGGATTACGACTCGCCTTAGGTGCCTTTCGTACATCACCAGCCGAAAGTCTATATATTGAAGCTAATGAACCATCACTGTCTTATAGACGTGACAAATAAAATAGCCCTTCAATATGTCATTAAATTAAAATCTAACCATTCAAACCCAACTTTCGATAATGTTTTTAATCCTAGTTCTGAACCTCTTTTTGATCGAAAACCGAAGGCCAGTCGACCATTTGGTCTTTGTATTAAACCAAAACTAAGAACCACTGAAATCGACCTAAGTACAAAGTACCACAAATTCCACCGGTGACTTTGGAAACACCAACAATTATTTTTGATCTTTTTAATAGTAACAAATCCAGTACAGACCCTATTGTCTTTCAAAGCAAATTTAATGAAATTAAATCGAAATACAGTAACTTTCAACATGTATACACAGATGGTTCTAAAGATGGAGATAAGGTAGCTGCAGCAGCTGTTGTTCATAAACACGGCATAAAGAGCCGCCCGCCTGACAAGGCCTCTATATTTTCAGCTGAACTTAAGGCAATTAAACTTACCTTAAATTATATTCAGGAATCTGATGATGACCATTTTGTAATCTTTTCTGATTCCCTTCATCTCTTCAAGCACTGTGTAATATGAAACATGATAACCCAGTTGTGCTTCAGCTTTTAGAAAAATACAATTATCGTATAGTTGATAATGTTATTATTTTCTGCTGGCTTCCAAGCCATGTAGGAATACGTGGTAATGATAGAGCTGATAGTGCTGCTAAAGCAGCATTAAGTTTACATATATATAATTCTAAATTACCTTATACTGATTTTAAAAGTTGTATTAACACATTTATTCGTAACTCTTGGCAAGCCGCTTGGGATTTGTCAGTTAACAATAAACTCCATTCAATTAACATAACATAACATAACATAATTTTATTCAGCATTAAACCACAATACAATAGTTTATAGCCTACATATAAATCTGATAATACAAAAGTCTGTCTCTCCCTTTCTTGGTGACTTGTATCCGTCATCAATATATAATACGTTTTACTTGGAGGAAAGTAAATATGTATGTTTTATATTAGCAACACTTCTTTTTATATATTGGCAATTACAACATATCGTCATAAATTCAAGTTCATTAAATAGCATCAGCCATAGATGTGTATCACTCACACTCAAATATATCAAGTTCACCCACTTTCGTGATACATGCATATGTACATTAATTATTTTGAATGCGTTTTTTAAAGGCATAATATAAATATTTACTTAATTGTTTCAAATTATTTTTAGATTGCTTTGACATAAGTCTAATTTAAGTGTTGGCCATCTGCAGAAATATCTAGGCAGAAATATTGTTCTTAGTTCAGAGTAAAACGTGCACACAAGAAGAAAATGGTACTCATTCTCAATAACTCGCATATTGCAAAAAATGCAAACCCTTTCATTGCGTTCAATATTATTATGTCTTCCTGTTTCGATAGCAAGTGCATGTGCAGATATTCTAAATTTCGTTAAAGCAATTCGGAATTTAGGAGTAGTAATTGTACTTAAATAATGTTCATAGTAAAAATTAAATTTAAATCTACTATATGTCAATAGTCTGCTAGAAATATTGATAGATCCAAACCAAGATTGCTTGTATTGATCTAAAATTCTGAGTTTAATTTGATCGTTAGGGATATCGATCGTTAGTTGACTATGCCAAACATCCGAAAACCTAAGATTTTCTAATTCTCTCTTAATGTGCCAGGCCCAGTTCATGCGATTAAACCTGTGATTATTACTGTGTTCGCCTTCTTGTTTTATCATGATGTAAGTTTTATAAATCAAGGAATCGCGTTTGGTAAGCACTTTAACCCAGTATTTTAGCATTCTCAGTTTCGTGTATATTTTCAAAGGGTAACGACCTAGCTCACCGTGTAAACCTTATACATTTGTCGATTTTCTGACACACAAGATGTTTCTGCAAAATGTATTATGAACAATTTCTATGTTAGGAGCTTCATGGAAACCCCGCACTTCACATGCATAATTTAAAATAGACCCAACAAGAGAGTCAAATAATTTACACTTCTCATTGATTGGGATTGTTATTTGATTAAATACATTATATAATTTATGTAATGAGTATGACACATGCTGAGCTAAATTCTGTTGGGTTCTTGCCCAGTTACCGTTTTTGAAAAATTCCACTCCTATATATTTAAATGATGAAACTATTTCTAACTGAATTCCATTCAAAACAAATGCAGGATTTGAGGGTCTGCCATTTTCGAAGATCACTATTTTTGTCTTAATTGTGTTAATTTTAAGTCCCCAAACATTACAACAATTTTGCAGGTCATTTAACATACTCTGTAAAGATTCTACCGATTGAGAAAAGATCACAATCGTCTGCGTATAATAAAATGAATACCTTTAGTTCGTCTATACTAAATATAATTAAACCGCTACTTGGAGAATGGCATTCTTCTAGTATACCCATTCATCGAGAAGAACTTGTCCTATCCCGGTGCAGGACATTCATATTTATTACAGGCTGAGCAATTACCAGAATGTATACCCTGCTTTGCACCGTTAACGGTCAAACACATCTTGCTGGAATGTGTAGACTTTGATCCTTTGCGTCAAAGGTACTACAATGTTAATACGATGAAAGAGTTATTTGATACTATAGATTTTAGTCTTGTTTTAGATTTCCTAAAAGAAATCAGACTATATAAATCATTATAATGTGTTCTTATATATATTAACTTGTTTATATTTTAGTTTAAACATATTTATTTTACATCGATTGCGAAACAAGTTATTGTAACTTAGATTAATCACTCTCGATGGCTTCCTGGGTAGAACCAGTACTAAGCAATGTGGATTAATTATCTTGCTCAAGGATAAATAACGTGGCCGCGGCGAGGATCGAACTTGTTTATATACCCGTTGACGGACATTTGTTGATTTACATATAAAGTTTATATTACTACCATATCATCCTTTATTTTTAATAGTTTTATCTTTATATATTTACATTAATTTTTAATTACTACTTAATTTCTTCATCTTTCATCTGTTTTTGCGCACAAGATGATCTATTTATGTGTCGACGTGCCGTAAAACACCATTCATTCATTCATTCATTACACTTATGATCAGTATCATAAGTGGAGAAAATATCCACTGATGATTGGGAGTGTAACGCTCTGTTAACTAGCGTTACATTCCCAATCATATCCACCGGTATTGCGCTGTAATACTAGTGCAGTTTGTTAATACAGCTCGTTTGTTAATAACAAACGAGCACGTATTACAGTGCAATATCAGTGGATATTTGTTTCCACAGATTACTGTGCAATTTCAACGAATATGTGTTTCTACGCGTTAGTTTTTATTTGAAACATACTGCTTTTACATCGATTGTGAAATAAGTTCTCGCAACTTATATTAACTACTCTCGATGGCTTCCTAGTAGAAACAGTACTAAGCAATGTGGAATAATTTTCTTGCTAAATGATAAACAAAATGGCCACGGTGAGGATCAAACACACGACCTCTCGGTCTGGAGGAGTCCGACACTCTACCGCTGGGCCACGTTACTGCACACGTTAAAGTCCAGGGTTGAGTATAAAAACCTCAACGTAATAAACGTTAGTATGGAAAATAAATACATTATATAATTAGTTTGATATATCTGCAGAGTAATGGTTAGTGTATTTACAGTCCAAATTGTATGGTTTAAAAATGCTATTTAGTGTTATTTAGAAATTTGTGATTAAACCTCTCTGAGCAGCATAATGCATAAAATGATCAGAAAAGTTTCTCTAGGGCCCCTTACAGTCAAGAATGTTGGTGCACCTATTAATAGCTGTACCTGTAAAAATAAGATCAGTGATTGGTCAGAAGGCTGAAACCCTTATAATACTAACTGGCTACAGTGGTTCATAAAGGTGTTAGTATTTCCTACCTTACCAGTCCTTCGGATGAGACTTTAAACCGAGGTCTGCTCGCTAAAATGCTTAGTGCAATACAGCGAGGATAAATAAACGCTTATACACACAAGGTGGTAGAGCCTACAGAACGCTGGGGTCTACTGAACGCTGGGGTTTAATAACACTATGCAAGGTTTAATATCAACGAAGTGTTTCTACGTGTTTTACGGCACGACAACGGCGTAAAACAGGGTATCTATAGTAGGTAAATTGCTCCAACCTTAAGCTCGCCAAAAGGCCTAGTGCCAAAGGGCGAGCATAAATAAAAACTTTTACAACTACTGCTCTCAACCTTACAAAAAGCGCGATACTGTTGCATAATAGGTTTAAATGGATATCAATAATACACTAGTGGTTGTTCAAGTCTATTTATAAATCTAGATGTAGTATTTGTTTGACATTTTACGAGGTGTAATGAATAAGAAATTAAACACCTGTTTCAAATCTGACCAAGTATATACTAGTCATGTGTGAATTGAACTTAAGAATTTTGAATTGATCAAGCATAACATGACATAACAGTCAAGTTACATTTTTATTAATTAACGTCATATCGCGTGCGACACTTCAGTCTTGACATTAATTGGTTCAAGTCTTCTGTCATTTTCACGAAGGATTTAAGACGTTCATTCGTTATCAATGGTGTGAATGTTAAAGGGACACATGGCAATCTTGAAGAGTTTAAAATAAGTGTCTCGATTTATATATTCTGCATCATTTTTACTTTTACCCTGGTTACATTTAAGTAAATCAAATTTTAAGTATTCACTATTTCGTCTTATTATACTATGAGTTTTAATCAATTATTGGTGCAATAATATCAAAAATTAATAATATGCAAAAACTAATTGCTTAATACTTATCTTATAATTAATACTAATGATTGAACAAATGCAATATGTGCAGAAAAACTAGCGGGACGCCATGCATTTTTAAAATATAAAGATTGCCGTGTGTCCCTTTAAAGTAACCAGACATGAGCCATTTTTTGCTAACAGATTCATGACAAACCCGTCTGTTTGAAGGGACACGCAGCAATCTTGCGTTTTTGCATTTTCTCCACTTATTAATGTTGTATCATTTTGACTTGAAAACTGCTTGCCTATAATTAAATTAAAAATTCAGACTTTGTCTTCGTTATTCTACCAAATTTTAAAATATATTATTAGGGCAATATAATATATAGTTAGTAAAATGTAAAAACAATTTGTTTTGAAGTATTCTAATAACTAATATTAATGATTGAACAAATGCAAGTTATATAGGAAAACTAACATAAGATTGCCATGTGTCTCTATAATGTTTTGTTTGACAGAATGTCAGAAGCCTTAGTTGCAAGACATAATGGTGTTTTACGTCATTTTCAACACATGTAAGGTTAAATAACGGCCGATTTTTTGGGTGGATGCAGACCACCCGCTTTTCCTGGGTATAACTAGTACTTTACACCGCCAGCGATCCGTAGGAATCGACACTTGCTCACTTACATGTCGAGCTGCCGGTGGGATTCGAACCCGCAGCGGTGAGAGGCGAAGGTTTACAACGCAACGTCGTTAACCATTCGGCCACGGAGACGCTGCGTGCATTGTATAATTTGAATAATAAACTACGGGCTAAACGGATACGTACCCATTTGTAAAGATATAGTATAGGTTAAGCTTAGACGATCTAAGCATATGCTTAAATGCATATAGTAATCGCACAGTCCGTCCGTCCGTCCGTCCGTTAGTTCGTCCGTTCGTCCGAAACAATCTGTCTCAGCTATAACTTTAAAAGTACTGAACGGAATTTCATGAAACTCAAAAGAGATAAAGTGTCGATTCTTACGGCTGCGGGAGGTGTACAGTACTGGTTCTACCCAGGAAAAAGAGGGTGGTCTGCCTCCACTACTAAATATCGACGGTCGTTCAATAAACTTAATTTTTCCAGGAGGTGGAGCTACTGCGTACGAATCAAATGTGGCTCAATAGAAAATGGATATTCAGCTGTCTTTATAGTTAACTTGCCATTCACTACCGGCGTTAAGATTAGATAAAAAAGGGGAAAACAATGTGTTCAGTGCTCTCTCTAAAAACAACTGAAAGTATGTTCCTGGATTCATATGTATCCTTCCCCTCTTTCTTGGGCGACAAAGCATTAGCTGATGGGCTGTTTAACAACAATTCGTTAATTTTGGATGTTTTATACGGTTATGACCTAATATCGGTAATAAATAAGGAGGCCAGTAAGTGTCACCCAAGAGAAGTAAATACAATAATAAAGGAAGTTATCTCAAGAAGACCAGGGCTATTGATCCGGTGGTGATTTCTAAAAAAGTTTACTAATTAAAATACCTGAGGAAACTAAATTGTTTAGTTACCTTCGTTGTATTGCACTACCGGGCAGCTAGACCTGACCTCCGGATATTAAAACCGAGGTTCAGCTTGAGAAAATGCCCAGTGCAAAACAGGGAGGGTAAATGACCGCTGGGAAATCTTGTTTCAATATTTCAATATTATTACATAACATGTCGTGTGGGAGTGTAATAACACCATTCAATATTTTCGATATTCCACTAGTGGTATAACATAACGTTAATGACGTCATGGACGTCACGTTATTGTCGTGATGTGACGTTATAAGTTATGCAATAAATAGAATCTAACATTCGTTCTCATTCATTATTGAACTTATTAAACTCCCAATACAAGAGCCTCTCATTTTATCATTTTGCCAACTCGTTTAATAAATTCAATAATGAATGAGTACGCATATAATATCCACTATTTATATAACGAACCCAAATTCACTCCAAGCTGGGGTAGAACGCACGATCCATGGATTACTAGACCGAAGTATATAGAGATTATTTTACTCACTACTGGGATCGATTATAGGGAAATTGTTCACGAGATGGTAGACGTGTGGTTCTTTTTACGAACGAACGTATGCCATCGAGTGAAGGATTTCCCTATAATCGAACACAGCATTTTAATAATCTGTTTATTACATTTTAAATCAGTTTGTGCATGATTTTAACCGACATTTCTCGCTTTTATGAACGTTATAGGCGGATGACGTCGACGTAAGCACCACTTTATTGACGTCATAACTCAGCGTCACAGTTAGTTATTTTTGTGTTCGAAATTAGTTATTAATATTTGGCGATTATGAATATTCTTTCACTGAGAAATCCCAATCTTTCACTGATAAAAATGTAATAATTACCATTACACTACAATGGAAAGGCGATTATTTACCCTCGCTGTATTGCACTGGGCATAGTCTCATCCAAAGGACTTCGACGCCCGTTTATGTGTAGTTCTAAACGTTAAGTTTCTCCACCCTTTTAATGAATGTTGATGATCTCAGACACTCAACATGTTGACTGGCTCTGTATACCCCGCTCAGCATCAGCCCAATGATGACAATAACTGCATTGAATCTAATAGTTACATGCACCTGTGGTTTAAAAAAGTAAGACACCTGTTTTTAAAACGATACATGACGACACATTTAAGCTGTATAAAGCGGTAGTAATATTATTGTTCTTGCATGCGCTGTCAGTAGCTACTCATCGTAATAAAACTTGAAGCTGTCAGGAAATAATTTATAACACGGTGACACAGAAGTATACAATAAACCAGACAACCAATTATACCAATGCGTATTTTGTTACAAGACGGTTGGACGCCCTTTGCTACGTCAAAAATGAATTTGCATGTTCGGGTAATGAATGTTTCGAGATCGCTAATAACGATAAAATACATCTAATACCTCTGAAATCAGCACAAACAATATCTCATTCACGAGATATCTCATTTAACACTTTTCAAATGTTTCTCCTTGAATATCTTGATTGCCTGTTGATACTTCTTTCAGATACTCATCATTTCGATTGACTGTATTTAAACGGGGCTTATGCCTTTCAGAATCAGTCCAATGACAACCACTGCATTCAAGTTGACAGTTTCAAGCACCCAGTAAGTTACTCTTTTTTTTAAAAACGACACTTGACGGCATACGTGAGCGGTAGTAATATTATTTTTCCTGAATGCGATGTCACTAGCTTATCATAATGACGAGAGGATAATAAAATTGTAACATAAACGGAAGCTGTCGGGAAGTGAGATAATTTTTGAGACGGCGATCCACTATTATATATTTATTCAAAATACAAAAGACCTTTAGGTCCAGGAGTACACAGGTACAACACAATACATTATATATACACACGGCAATAAATGTCTATCCATTTTACGTGACCGATAAAACAGGTTTGATTGCACATGTATTTTTTAATATCAACATATTTTAATACCTATGAGTGTTAGTAGCAAACGATGGTTAACAAGAGCTATACTAATTGATATGTAATTCTATGATTAAGTATTATAGATAATAGAATTTCTTAGTCTAAACCCCTCATATACATATGTAGATAGATTTCTTATAGTTGTTCCATTTTCACATGTTATTAACTGATAAAAAACAACTGTACTTACAATCCATACTTTGGTATAAGACTGTTGGACTTTGCTGCTGCACAAGTGAATCTGCTTGTTCATTGCTTTTTTCGGTATTATATATTACAGATAGCTTATGTAACAATACAATACATATAGTACATATAAAAGAGTATGAAAGTTGACCTATGGAAACGGCCGAACACCATAAATACGAAATATCGCAATCTCGGTTTGATTGAGGCTGTTCATGAACGCTAGTGAAATATGCTTGCTACCGCTCACGCCCACTAGCCCCGGGTTGAGCAGAACTCAATATTCATAAAAATAGTACATCCGAAGATGGCATGCATATGGCAGTTGACATGCCATATTTACTGCCATTATTCCATGTCCAGCGGCGTATGGTCCCAATATCTAATAAAATTATATGCCCCGAAGAGCGAGCTAAGACAGCATCTCTTTCATGAGATATCTAAAAACAATAATTCAAATATCTTAATATATTATATATCTAATATATATTAAATAAGAATGTAATTATAAGACAACATGAGCTATATGAAACAATATTGAAATCAACATGTCCCGAGTTACATTTATGCCGAGTATTTCTATTCAAATTCCATGACGAGTCGAAGCCATTTTACAGCAATTTTGTCAGTAATGTTGCTTACGTTTGTTTATTTATACGTCACATCTTCTCGATTGCATTCAATTTTTCAAATATAGCGCGCAATGGCATTTCTTCGTTTTCTAGTATTTTGTTCTATAGCTTTACCTCATTGTAACACCGGTCACGTGACTATCGTCGCACTGACGGAAGCAATCGGAACTGCCTCGTCGGATTCCGTCACTCGGGAATCCGACTCGGAGAGTACTCGAGGCCATATTGAACTATTTTCAAGAAACGACAACTCTGCAGTAGCGACCTCTTCAATTATAAGATAAACAAAATGGCGACTGCTGGCAAGTTCCGAAAGTGCGGTACATATTTATTTGTTTTATCAGGGAGTATTCATAGATTCCTGATATAATAATGTATTCATACTAAGGTAAACAATATGCTGATTCCCGTCAAACGTGGGCGCTTCTTAATTTATAAGAGTTTCACCTCTTCTTCATCTACAACTAAATAAAATGCGAGCACATGCCATGGCCCATGGGCATCATGATCATGGTATCAATGATCTGATCATACGCCCCACCAATATATACAGGGCAGGGTAGAGTAGGGGTGTCATTACCTTTATAAGTAAGCGTCACCCAGAGCAGAATAGCCGGGTATTTTTATTAATAATTGTATAAAATACTAGTAAAAGTATCTGTAGACTACGTTGAAGAAACCAATTCATAATTTTTCATTGCAGAGATGCTGAGATTTTATCTGATTTTCAGTAGGTGATAAAATGTGTGTTACTCGGTTTTTATCCTTAGGTTCTATAGTAAAAAAAATCTTAAGAGTAAACAGAGATAATTTTCAAGGTTTTGATTTTGAAAGGTACATATATTGAATAAATGTGCATGAATGTTCATGAAATATGCAGGGTTTTAAAATAATCACACTGTAGACACCTTAATTTTAACAGTAAACTTGGTTGAACATCAAGGATAAAGACCGAGTTTATCACCTACCAGAATGTATTATGCAGGTCTTTTTTCTGGTCACTGATTGGTCAGTTGTTTTGATGATGCTCTATCAAAATTATGAATACTGGCTTATTCATAATTTTGATAGAGCATCATCAAAAAAACTGACCAATCAGTGACCAAAAATAAGACCTACCCAATACATTCTGGTAGGTGATAAACTCGGTCTTTATCCTTGATGTTCAACCAAGTTTACTGTTAAAATTAAGGTATCTACAGTGTGATTCTTTTAAAACCCTGCATATTTCATGCACATTCATGCAAATTGATTCAATATATGTATCTTTCAAAATCAAAATCTTGAACATTATCGTCATTTTACTCTGCCAAAGATTTTCATTTTACTATAGAACCTAAGGATAAAAACCAAGTAACACAAGTTTTATCACCTACTGAAAATAAGATAAAATCTGAACATCTCTGCAATGGAAAATTATGAATACCCAACGGGTTTGGATTGCGTATGAAAAAATGCTGGTTCACTGTGGTTTTGTCAATGCTGCTCTAAAGCAATCAATGCTCTTGGACAATACTGTGTTATCGTCCAATTTGTTCCAGTGTGGAGTGCGTGGTTCAGTGGTAGAGCGTCAAACGCTTCAAATTGAAAGGTCGTGGGTTCGATCCTCGCCACGGCCATGTTATTTATCCTTGAGCAAGATAATTAATCCACATTGCTTAGTACTGGTTCTACCAAGGAAACCTGCACATAATCTTCGAAAGGGGGTGTTGCAGTATCGATAGATAGATAGATAGATAGACTGTTCTGACAAAGAAAGAATATTTATAATTGTCACTATTTGCTCTGATGGGTTCAAAACCTTTTGTATTGTTCACCACTTGATTTTCTATTATATTACTAGTGACAAAGTCTTGGTATTGTTTTGCCCCGACAGTTCGCTTTGGTCTCTGCCTTTTGAGATAGTGCTCTATATTAATGGCCGGCACGTGCCCCTCCACCACCTTGTACAGGAGTGTCAGCCTTTGATGTCGTCGTCTGTCTTGTAGTGGCGGGAGTTGGAGGTTCTTTAACATGTTGGTGACACAACCTTCATCCCTGGACTTGTAGTCTCCTGTTACGAATCTTGCAGCCGACCTCTGGATTCGTTAGAGTCGGTCAATATCGCATTTTAGGAATGGGTCCCAGATGCTGCAGGCATATTCAAGTTTCGACCTGACAAGTGCTAGGTAGGCATTTTTTCTGCAAGACTGTGGGCAGTGTCTTAGGTTTCTGCGTAGGAATTCTAGTGTGGAGTTTGCCTTTTTGCTGATGTTTGTGATATGCAGGGGACGAAATATATTTTACTGTATACTCGTCCTGTAGGACGGACGAGTGGCATTGACATGTTACCATCCTTATATGATGTTTACTCGTCCTGCTCTGATTGTAAAAGTTCATAAGTCAAAGTAGTCAGATACCATCATTTGACACTAT
The DNA here is from genome assembly GCA_037043455.1 of Cyrtodaria siliqua. Taxonomy (NCBI): domain Eukaryota; kingdom Metazoa; phylum Mollusca; class Bivalvia; order Adapedonta; family Hiatellidae; genus Cyrtodaria; species Cyrtodaria siliqua. Next base: position 60,929 of record JAWPHD010009881.1, read on the forward strand.
TATATATAAATAAAACAAAGAGAAACATCATAATGTGTTGTTGTTTTCTTTATATAAATCAATGAAAATTATGAAATTAGAGATGACTATATTCATATTCATAGTCTATAGTTCACTGCAGTCTGATCATGGTATACATTTCCCCCTTTTCCTGTGAAAATGTCCCCTCTTAAAAAAAAGTTTTTTTATTAGAAAATGTAACTCAAATACAGGGAAACAGCATACTTTTTGCAATTCCCCTTCCTGAAGGCCTTGGCCCCAGTCACCTAAAATCTGACTAGTGCCCTAAAAGATTTCCCCAGTGAAAGTGTTATTTGCATTTTATCGCTGAATAAACAGAGTTGCGACTATATACTGCATTTAATTGCTAAATAAACTATGTAAGAACTATTTTATTTGTTGTTGTTTTCTACTGAAATGTTACTCGTCCTCTCGGACGACCGATTCATGGGTTTCACTCGTCCGGATTCGAATTTCACTCGTCAATACGAGCGGACGAGTGGAATTTTCGTGCCCTGATATGGGAATTCCAAGTTAGGTCCTCTGAGAAAGTAACACCAAGGTAGGGGTTATCTTGGACTTGCTGAAGAATATTGCCATTGATGTTGTAGAAATGCGAAGATTTGTTTTTGATGCTGAGCAGGTAACATTTCTTGGTGTTGAATCGCATACCCCACTCGACTGCCCATGTATGTAGGTTGTCCAAGTCCTGTTGTAGGATTAGATGATCTTGCTGTGACTTGATGTGTCTATATAGCAAACAGTCATCCGCGAACAGCCTAATATGCGACTTGACGCGTTCTGGCATGTCGTTGATGTGGCACAGGAACAGCAAGGGTCCTAGCACAGTACCCTGTGGAACACCGGAGTCAACATCCACCTGGCGTGATTTAACACCTTCTACTACCACACTCATCTTACGTTGTGTTAGGAAGTGCTCAATCCAATTGAGTAGAGGTCCTCTGATGTCATATGATTCCATTTTGTGGAGTAGTTTCTTGTGAGGTACTGTGTCGAACGCCTTGCTGAAGTCTAGTATCACTGTGTCCACTTGTCCGTTCTTGTCCGCATATGACAGCATGTCATGGGCTGTGACTACTAGCTGCGTTTCACAAGAGTAGCCGGACCGGAAGCCATGTTTGAGTGATGTCAGGACTTTATGTCTATCAAGGTGGTTCAGAATGTGGTGGGAGATGATGTGCTCGAGTAATTTCGAAAGGACGCAAGTCAATGAGACCGGTCTGTAATTTTCCGGAGTGTGACGATCACCTTTCTTAAAGAGTGGTGCTACATACGCGTCTCTCCAATCTTTAGGAAGTTGCCCTTCATCGACCGAGCATTGGAATATTTCTCTGACCCCTGGTGCAGCTTCGGTGGCGCATTCCTGTAGTACACGGTTTGGGAGCTCATCCGGGCCTGCAGCTTTGTTGACTTTCATATTTTTCAACAATTTGAGGACCCCTTCTTCTCCGATGTGTAGGTGTGGGATGTCTTCCTGAATGTGGGTAGAGACGTTTGGCATAGCAGGGTCGTCGTCTTTAGTAAATACAGACTGGAATTGGTTCACCAGGATGTCGGCTTTCCCTGCACTATCACTGATCAATTGGCCATTGTTCTTTATTCATAGTAGCCAGGTAGACCAGTCAAAGTAGCAGGGAGAAATCCCCGCCTCTTAATGACACCCCTGGTAGAGTCGTCATTTGAGGAGTGGAGACTTGCTTTAGTGGCACGGGGATATGGGAAAAAGAAACGCGCAATAAAGGGAACACTGCCTGGAACAACAAGGAACACCCCCACCCATAATTAATGGAACCCAGATAGTTAGAATATGTCTGTGAAAATTCCTTAAACAGGTCTTAACGTTATATTGATATATTTAAATACATATATTTAAAACTGAAAATAAAAGTAGAAGTTATTTATACATGTGGATTAACCTAGTAAGTGACAGTGAAGTTATTAATAATATGTGTGGATTAACACTGAAAGTCAGTGACGGCGAAATCATTTGTACAGACGGAATTATGCTGAAAGAGACAGTGACATTGTTTATCACTGCGACTTGATACTAAAAGGGATGTTGAATTTGTTTATTTAGTGGGATTTACACAAAAAGGGACAGTGAAATTATTTATACATATAGATTTATCCAGAAATTGACAGTGAAGATTCTAAACATGCGGATTTACGCTGAAAGCGACAGTGACATTGTTATGTGGATATACACTGAAGGATCAGCAACGTCATTTATAAATGTGGATTTTTTTTTATATATTTTAGGAATATAACCCATACCGTCGCAAGCTTGTTTTTTTTAAAATTGAGAAAAAATGCAGTTTTTCGTTTTATAATTCTATCTTTGATACTGTTTACAGTAAATAATGTCAACCCATGCATTTAAAAGCATTCTTATATTTTTCTTTTTCATTTTTTTCTTTCTATTGACTATTTTTTTTTAAAATTGATAAGTGAAGTTACTATATATGCAAATTTATCCTGAAATTAACAGAGAAGTCCATGAATTCACCTGAAATTAACACTGAAGTTACTATATATGCAAATTTTTACCCTGAAATTAACACTGAAGTTAATATATATATATGCGGTGAATTTACCCTGAAAATATTAAACAGTGAAGTTATTATATGCAAATTCAACCTGAAATTAACAGTGAAGTTATAATATGTGGATTTACACTGGAAGAGACGGTGACATCATTTATATATTGATTTAGGCGGAAAGAAACGGTGACGTCATTTATATATGTGGATTTACGCTGAAAGAGACGGTGACGTAATTTATTACGTGGATTTACTCTGAAAGGGACGGTGACGTGATTTATATACGTGGATTTACGCTGAAAGAGACCGTGATGGTTTATATACTATATGCACCTAATAAATTCTGTTTAAATTGTACAAAACAAATGAACGGGACAGTCACTAATTTTTTTTAATGCTGCCTACAGATACATCATATGATACGTATCTAGTAGAAGGTTTAAAGCAGAGGAAATTATTTTAGTATTTATAGCAACAGGTTACACATTTTATATAACCATACCTAGAAGTTACTGGGCCCAAAAAAAATTAAGAAAGGTTACATCTGAATCGGGGAGCAGTGCCATAAATGTTTAATGTGCTGAGAAGGTTGATTCCGATTTACTGCATCCGTGGCTTGGTTGGTTTGAAACCTCGCCTCTCTCACTGCGAGTTGGAATAAATAAGAAAGTGTGTCCTTTCAGATGGGCAGAAGGTATACACTACTATTTCTACCCAGGAAAAAGTGGTGTGCCCCCACCATGGATGATATCGATCATCATATATGGCCTAACATGTGCTAAAAATGTAAATCATTCAAACAACCAGCCAACCGATTTACTGAACCACCAGGTTCATGTTGATGACCCTCATCTTACAGATGTTGCCAGCTATCTGTCAGATGACTCCCATCAGCCAACTCTCATCTAAATCATTTCATGCATAAATGTTATATTAATTGCATATATAAAATTATGTATTTATTAGGCACATATTTATATTTGCTTTATATTATAAGCACAACAAATGGGCGTCAGGGTTGTCATTAGTAGCCAATTGCCGATCAAAATTATCGGTTAAAATGGTGTTATCATCAGTTAGTTTTGCCTTAACTTGTATTTGAAATATGTGACATTGACTTCGTTGATCCCTCGTCAAATTGTTTGGAATTCAAAATGAATCCCTATTGCCAGGGCTAAATCTAGTTTACGGTAACTACTTTGCTGTGAAATTAGGAACTTCAGTTTAATTTTTTAGTTCATTTGCTCTTAGTACAAACATGTACCACTTCTATGGTGTAATCGGTAAACACGTCTATCCTTTTAGGGTAGAAGACCCAGGTTCAAATCCTGGTGGGAGTAAAAATTTGTTGAGAGCTGGATTAAACATTTTTTTAAGTATTTCTAAATTTTGAATTTAATTCAATGTAATCAAATTCAATTTAAACAATCTAATATCATAAGTTACAGCATGTCTGGAAACGACCACGAGGGAAAGAAGCTATTACAAGACAATGGCCCATTTAGCAATAAAATCTTTCATGAGGCCCTCTTTTCTTCTTTGAAAGCCGTTTCCCTCTTTTGGTTTTGCAATAATGAGCCTCTTATAAAATATTTTACCTAATATTGTAATGCATTGAATGCTCTTAGAAGACAGTGGCCCAGTTAGTAAAATTATCTTCCCTGAGGCCCTCTTTTCAATTCATTATCTTTAAGGCCCTATTATATTACCCTTTGGTCTTAAAATGAAAAACAATGTTATTTTGCTACAATAATAGGTCTTTTTTAAATATGTTTACCATATATTTACAAGAATCTTCCCTGAGGCCCTCTTTTGTCCATATTCTTCTCTTTTTGTGCTATGACCTTTGCCCTTTAAATCTTGGTAGCCAAACAGAGACTAACGAGTGGTCGTTTTAGCGCAGGATGAAACCTAACATGTGATGTCGACCAGTTTTCAAGACGTTTACACATCCATAAACTCTTCTAACTACATTCTTTTCTTTCACGACTGTTATTATATTTATTATCTCATTTTAAGCGGGTGTGTCTTTAATTGAAATGTTGAAAAATACTAGCTCCGTCGTTTCAATGGGCGCTTCAGAGAGAAGAGATCAATGCCAAGAATGGAAGTTTATAACAATTATGTAAATATATATCCATTTTTAGATATCATACAGTAGCTTTTTTTACGTTTAATCTTCATTATTGTGATCTTTATTTTTTCATATGGACTACTGTTCGCATTTAGGCAAAATAAAAAAAAAGTTAAAAAATAAAAAGACAAAAAATGTGAAATACGGTATACAAAATGCAAAGTCTTATTATGAAGGACTAGTGCTAGGTTATGGGGAAAAAAACAATAATAAATCTATGAATTGAATTGAAAGGAATGTTGTTTAACGGCTCATCAACACAGTATCTATGTTATTTAGAGCTGCCCCAGAGAGAGGGGGAGGATACATAGGAATCCGAGAACCGTGCCCTACTCTTATTATCAAATAGATTCCTATGGTTCTTTAACGTGCTCGGAGGATAGACCGATACACGGTACTGCCCGGTTTACGTCCCCATCCGTCGGACGAGGCTAACAAAAAGTGTCTTGGTCAAGAACACACCGACGAAACTCAGTAGTGCCACGGAGGATTGAACCCGGGGCCTCCGGTTACAAATCCGCCGCACTACCGACTGCGCCATGCCAGCCCTAAAGAAAATATTTTTTGTTTCAAAACCTGGTGTAAAACCCACATTGTCAATACATACAGACTTGCTTTACACAGATAATTTTAATGTTATAGTATCAAAAATACACATTGTTTCATGCTACACTGATTTTTTCTCATATTTTGTTTTTGGAAAGAGAAAAAAAAAACATACTGTGTAAAATATCTGTATATAAATCCATTATCAAAGGACAATGTTTTAGGATAGATTTAAAGGATTAATATACACAACTTCCAAAATTATTATTTTTTCTATAAAAAACAAGAAGGTTGATTAAGGAAGATCAAGATATAAGCAAGGGTATGTTATTTCTAATTAGTAAGCCAAGCTTTGCATGTCCCAGAATGAAAACATTAAGTTTATTTGCTACAGTTTGATACTGGAAAAATCAACAAAGTAAATTGTCTCTATACTAGCAAGGTATTGACTCCAAATGGTTTCAAACGTATTCATTTTTTAAAAGTTTTTATATGCGATTAGTTTCTCAACTTTGTACAAAGATATTATATACGTTTTAAAAAGGTTAAGCTGTGGCATTTGACGTTGCATCTTGTTTCGATAAATGTAAAGTTTTGCTTGCATGATGATTTTGCTCAAAACAGTATTAAATTTACTATTTCCAAATAAAAATATCTGTTTCTGTTAAAGTTACGAATGCTGTTTTGCATTTTTCTGTAAGATAAGTTTGAAGTTTTGACCAGAATTCTTTTACTGTTCCACAGTTCCAAAACAGATGTTGGATAGTTTCAGGTGTATTTTTGCAAAAGCTGCACATATCGTTATTATTAATATTCATTTTAGGCAAAAAGGTAATTTGTTCCAAATATCCTATGGTTGATTCTAAATTGAACCAAGGTAACTTAGGATCTTTTGTTATTTTATTAGGTAAGGCATATAATCTTTCAAATTCAAAGTTTGGAACACTAACTACTTCATTTTTCCATTTACTTAATGCTTTGGGATATACATTATTTCTAATCATGATGTCATATATGTTTCGACAGCCTTTCTCATTTTGTAGAATTAAGGATAGGATTAGTGGACGAATAGGGTTTGGCTGTTACAGGCTAGATGCACAATATTCAGGTTTGCCAAATAATTCCTGACAGCAGTTATAAGACCTTCATATTCAAGAAAATTGGACTATATTATAGTGTTCATTCAATTCTATGTATGAATAAAGATTTTCATTTTTGTTTAAAATGTCATTGATAAAAGTTATTCCTCATGTAAACCATATTTTGTAAAACACACTAGAGCCTCCGATTGAAATTTAAACATTTTAAAAATGTTTGATGCTTCAAGAAGCCCGTATAAAATAAATACATTAGATGTAATCATTGATCACATAGTAATAGTGTTAAATAAACTATTTTCATATTGTTTATATTAAATATATGATATCTGGAATGTTTTCACTAGATGATATATGTATAAGATCTATATCTTGCAATAAACTAACCCTCATGTCAAAGGTGTACCCTAATGTCTGTGGATTGGAGAAAAAATATATACTTGCAGACCATATAAGCGTAATTTAACAATATATCAAGTACCTTGGACGCCATGGACGTCAGTATGGACTTCATGAGTCATAACTTTCTTTGTTTAGAGTTTTATTAATTGATTTACTGATACAATATCAAGTTCATATATGCATGCAGCTGACATATAACTCTCGACTGACAAAACGGTAAACAATCACTCCCATAATATGATATAATCATAATTACAATGTCTCTTCCTCCTCTCCCTTCAATTAAACCGTAATATTAAAGTATATATTTGAAAAACTCAACAAATGCTTCCAAACTGTCAGTCATTATATGGATCGAACTGTTTGGGACCGAACGAACTGTTTGGGGCCGAAACGTCTTGATTTCAACTACGGGATTTATTTTGTTAAAAAGTATAATTTATCGGTCATAGCGATAAAATATCAAGAAATTGATCAAAATCTCTCACTAATCTGCAATATTTTCATCAATACAACATTATATAGAAGAGCACTATTTTGCGGAGAGCTACAATCGAAAACCGAACCAAATGCTGCATTTTGATGCAAAAAACCATTGAGCGGCACCCAATACTCTCCGAGCCACTATTCCCGAGTACGGAAATTGGCGAAGAGTTCCGATTGGGAAGCGCCATCTAAAGTCAATCGTGAACGCTCGGTCAAACCCGTCATTCTTCGGGATCCCGCCTCGTGTGTATCACGGCGCTTCGGTAGACATTCTGTTAGCCGGAAGGCAACGGCACATAAAATAGTCCACTCTTGCTATGTAAACAATATGGCCACTGGCCACATGTGTTGATGTATAATTTCCGTTGAGTGTTTGCTTTTTACAATGCAGATGAAGGTTTTATCACTGTTTTCATGTAAATAAACTATTGATGAAGCAATCGGCTGAATAACATTGCAATATTTGGATGATAACTTTGATTTTGAAAGCAAATTTGTTTTGGCGGGAATCTAAATGGAACCAATATGGAAACCTGCGTATTACATTAAAGTAATGCTGCGAAATTGTGTACGAGGTGTTGCGAATGTACCTAGGTATATATATTTAAAAAAACAAAAAACATATTCTTTCTTTCTAAACGTTTAAACAGTGCAATTCTAATATTGTGCATACAGTCGCGACACAATCCCAATTATCTACATATATTCTGCCCGCATTACATAAAAGTATCAGGGAACACTTGCAATCGTAAATTTATTTCATAAACTGTGTCATATTTTAAATAATAAAAACCATCTACGAATCGTAAATCATATATCACATTAAAGATTTCTTAACAGCATACAGGCATACGTTACTAACACGCATATAATAAACAGTTTATTACAAAACCGGTACACTCCACTGTAAAAGGTTCTGCTAAAATTACTCAACACTTTATATGTATATGCCTTTTAAGTACTTAATTAAAGGGACTCCTGGAAATCTGTGCACCGTTTTCAAAGGCTATTCCTTGTACTGGATTTCCAAATAACATATAGCAATCTTATAAAACCCGTTTTCTTTATATATTTTTTTGCCTGCCAACGTTAGCTTCTTGTCTTTCTGCCGTTAAGGAGGTTGGCTGGGAAAGGGCGTAGTGATGAGATTTTTTTTTAATTCATATTTAAAGCTTCTTTGGTATAATTTAGATTCAAAATTATCAAAAAAAGGCTAGGTCACCACACTTTTTTCCCCACTAGACGTCATTGAAGACGGCACATATTTCTAACTTCAAAATTTCACTAAAAAGAGGAAAAATATAGTCATTGAACATTAAAGCTCGCCAAAAGGCCTAGTGCCATAGGGCGAGCATAAACAAAAACTATATCTCTCTCTCATTGAACATTTTCACAATTGTGTTCATAACATTACGTTCATTGAAAAACAACAAGTAATTTTCGATTGCATATATACATATCTTTCAAATCGTACAAAAACAGTTGTAATCCTCATTCGTCTTTTTACTTTAAAAAGCAAACATATATGGACCATACCCCACCCACTTCTGTTTTTACCGAAAAATTAATTCAAGATAAAAAATTATGTTCTAATGATCAACTTTTTTTAAAACTTGTATATGTCAAGGTCCTATGACATTTCTTTCAAAACAAGTAAACAAATATATAGGTCACCAGGCTTCTAATGATTTTTTAAAGATTCTTGAAATAACACCCATTTTGGAGTTATTTTGACATTTTCAATGTAAAATACTGTACACACAATATTGACATGGAGATCGAAAATAAAATTAGCTCAGTATCTACTTTTATATATGTATTCCACTACTGGAAAACAAAAATCTGATTTATTCTATAGCAAAAGGATAATTTCTACTCAGAGCTACCATACCCCCGATTTTGTTGACAACAAAAAAATGATCACAAATGACGGAAAAAATATGAAAAAAAAATATGCTTAAAATTTGGTATGTAACCATCTTAAAACCTACATTATATCCATATCTACTAGAATGGAAAAAATGAAACAATTCTGTTGTCAAATAAAACTATGATTTAAAAAATATTTTGACTTGAAGATGTCAAAACTTGCCCAGCCAACATCCTTAAAGGTCACCTCAAATAACATTGTGCTAAAGCTTATGACAACTCTGGGATTAATTTAGTTTGGACCAGTCAAAGTTCTGGTAGCGTTCTGCCAACATTTTCCTGGGTATTGATGTTGAATTCTCGGGATGATATGGAAAAGGGAGAGTGATAATTTATACGTATTCCGTCAACGTTATAGCACAATTTTTCACACACTTAATGCCGCTCACTTAATCATCACCTATTAAAAAAATAAAATCTTAACGGAATTCCTGTATTTCAATGCGAACTTATTTTTATCTGTTCCCTTTAACGAAAAACCAAACTTAATTATTTATATTATTTATGATATACCAGCGGTTTTACCAGTGATTGCGTATTTACTTATGCTAAGTACATGTACGTACGTACTTACGATGAACAATGTTTTGATTAAGGGGGAAATGACCTATTCGAAAATTTAAGAGTACGCATATGAACTACATGTATATATATTTGTTTATGATTTGATGATGAATTTTGTTTTGTCGTTATGTTAACAGGCTTTTATTAATAACGTCTCAAATATGGCTATGTTTGAAGTTTTTCATAATAGTCGCATTGCACTCAATTGTCAACGTTTTTAGCATCACTGAGAGTTAGTTTAGTCACATGCAATTATGCTTTATATCACACTGTTTTTCTTGACGAGACTTTTCATCTTGATATATAAATTATATCATTTAAATTAAGCTATAAACTATTATTTTTAGAATTTTTTACCGTGGAATTTTAAGAAAAAACGACTTTAAGGTAATTTATCTTCTAAATGGCTTCATAAAAAACTAAACTTTTTTAGTATGATTTAGAGAATTTAATGTCCTATCGGATTATAAAATAAAAGTTACTGGTCATCGGAATATTCTTTTTTTTTCTTCAGTATACTTGTTTTATTGATCGCAAACCCTTTCGAAAAGATGACGTCTCTGTCGGCGTCATGTCATTAACATATACCAGACGGTCCTCTGGGCATGTAAAAGAACCAGCGGAATCTAGTCTGTAGTAAGAATAGGGCAGATTCCCGGACTTCTGTGTATATTAATGTGTTGGTGCGGCATTAAACAACATTCAATTAATACTTTACAGTTTGAATTTGGTTACGCCCTAGGGGTGGGGTGGGGGTGCTTTGTGTGGTGAGTGGAGCACCGGGTCCACCCTTGTTATCTGGGCGTAACCAGATTCAAACTGTAAAGTATGAAATGAATGTTGCTTAACGCCGCATCAACACGTTATAGGTTATTTGGAGCTGCCCAGAGAGAGGGGAATGATTAAAATACACACGAATCATGGAACCTGCTCCTTTGATTTGGGGTTAGGGGTGGGGTGGGGGTGTGGTGAGTGGAGAACCGGATCCATCCTTGTTATCTGGGCGTAACCACACGAAATACACACGAATCCGGGAACCTGCCTTTAAACTAAAGAACTGGATTCCTGTGGTTCTCTTACATGGCAAGAGGACCGTCCGATTTACGTCCCCATACGACGGACGAGGCAAATGGAAAGTGCCTTGCCCAAGAACACACCAACAAAGCACAGTGTCACCGGTGAGGCTTAGACCCGAGTTCTCCGGATTTCAAATCAACCGTGCTATCCACTAGGCAACACCAACACCTTTGCAAAGTATATAGCAATATTTAAAATACTTTCAGCCAGACATGTTTATGAACATTGAGTGCAGGCAATCGCTTCCGCTCGCCTTCAGCTTGTATATCTGGATGATAGAGACAAAGTTCGTACTCCGCTATCAACAGACACATTTTACAACAGATGTATACCGTTTCTAAACCTACTGACACCGATGTATATTAAATAGTTGTCATGATGGTCAGCCAATAAATATAATAACCCTGCATCCAAGAGTTTTTTTTATATTATTATTATACCCATATTGTGACAAACTGACGCTTTATACTATAATATACATACATATGTTTTTAATCCAAACTCTGTAGACACAATATAAATAACCCCGAAATTAATAGTTACCAAGCCATACTTCATTTTACGCATATTCTATCACAATTATTGTAAGAACCCGTGAATAAACATATACTTTTAATGGGCACATTGTAAACCCGGATAGATATATGATGAACGGTTTTGTAGTGTATTTTTTGCCATTATTTGATGGGTTAGTTTCTTTAACATATAAATATGCGAAAATATGTCTTCACGAGGGACACTCAGCTTGATCTACACCTCGCTGATCTCGGCATTATTTTGGGTTTGCAACACGATTTCACCATGTTAACAAACTATTTATCATAATGTTGTAAAATATGAAATTGTTTGGAGATACGTGGGGCTTCGTTTCGAGAAACTTATTACGATATGTGTACTATAATGTCCAGGGCTTCGTGGGAAGCAGATAGTAGGAACATATGGAACACCCTTTGCTAATTAAATCCATTTTTTGCTAAAACCTCCAACAATTTATGTTGACTAAAATGTACAGTCCGACTGGCAGGTTACTATCACTATTAATATGGACAGTTGAGTATTTAAAAATAATTATTTCACCATGTTAACAAACTATTTATCATAATGTTGTATAATATGAAATTGTTTGGAGATACGTGGGGCTTTGTTTCGAGAAGCTTATTACGACATGTGTACTATAATGTCCAGGGCTTCGCTTCGAAGCTGATAGTAGGAACATATGGAACACCCTTTGCTAATTAAATCCTTTTTTTGCTAAAACCTCCAACAGTTTATGTTGACTAACATGTACAGTCCGACTGGCAGGTTACTATCACTATTAATATGGACAGTTGAGTATTTAAAAATAATTATTGATATATCACCAACATGTACAATGTACCTTTAATATAAATACCGTCGACGTCGGTATGTTATAACGACACGACGTCTTTTTTCGAAAGGGTTTGTGATCAAACAAGTATACTGAAAAAATATTCCGATGACCAGTAAATTTTATTTTATATTCCGATAAGATATTAAATTCTCTAAATCATACTAAAATTTTGCAGTTTTTTATGAAGCCATTTAGAAGATAAATTTCTTTAACTTCGTTTTTTCTTAAAAGTCCACGGTAAAAAAGCGGCGAAAGAAATAGGAAATTTTAAAACTAATAGTTTATAACTTAACGTAAATGATATAATTTATATATCAGATGAAAGGTCTCATTCAGACGAAAATTTTGATATAAAACATAATTGCATGTGACTAAACTAACACTCTGTGATGCTAAAAATGTTGACAATTGAGTGAAACGCAGCCTTTATGAAAACCGTCAAACATAGCCATATTTCAGACGTTATTATTATAAAAAAAAAATTGTATGGGTCAATTCCCCCTAAATAGTACTTATGTTGCTGCATGCGCTCGTTACAACTCTCCATTGAGACAGTCCCTTATATTCTACAGTTTTCATTTACCAATCGAGAATTTCAAAGCCCTTCTTTTTTTAATTCTTGCATCTAGTTGCTTCTTTACTTTTATTTATTTTTAGCTCACCTGAGCACTTCAAGGGTGAGCTATTGTGAACCACTCCTTGTCCGGCGTCCGGCGTCCGGCGTCTGTCGTCAACATTTAGTTTGTTTACACGATAGAGGCCACATTTCTTGAGCTATCTTAATCAGACTTGCATAGATTGTATATGACCATAACATCTCGGACGAGTTCGATAATGGGCCAGATCGGACCAGTACCACCAGCGTTATGGTCCCTGAATTAGCAAACAATGCTGTTTTTCATTTCATCTTGTTTACACGATAGAGGCCATATTTTCTGAGCATTCTAAACCAAACTTGCAAAGATTGTATATGACTATAAGATCTCGAAAGAGGTCGATAATGGGCAAGATCGGACTAGTAACACCAGAGTTACGGCCCCTGAATTAGCAAAAAAAATGCAATTTTACATGTTATTAACATGATACAAGCCACAGTTCTTAAGCAATCTTAACCAAACTTACACAGTTTTCTTTGTTCGTTTTTTAATTATTATTTTTAATTACTTTTTTTTTAAATTATTTTTTATTTTTTTATTTTCATTTTAGTTATTATTATTATTTTATGTGTTAAACGCCGTGTTGAATTTGACGAAACAGAAAGCATTAGAATGATGTCTAGCTGTGCGGTTTTTTTCCGGTTCGTTGATTTTTTTGACGGAGTTACGGCCCCTTGACGGAGCAATATTATCCAAACTTTATTATTATTATTATTATTTTATTTTTTTTAATTAATTTATTTGCTCTTTTGGGATGGGACAGTGTAATAATAACTTCTCATGGATTTATTTTTTCTGTTGCAGGTCCTAAAACACAGTGTGAGATTGGATGAACAGAGATAAGACGACCCTAACAGCGAAATATGACACTTTTTAGGGTGCTCAAGAGGTGGTAATTTATGCCCAAACATTGGAGTGAAATCCGAAAGTAGTGTGTGGCCTGACACCACTAACACTTAAATAAAACATGGGCTGTGTACCAGTTTTCGTGCATTTTGGTGAGCTGCAGAAATAACTGTATTTTAGAGATGGGGTTGCGGTTGGGGTGCCAGTGAACAGATGGTCTATCGAAGTGTTGATTCCGTCGATCTGCTGTCACGACCCTATCCCCGTTCTTGATTGCCATTAAAGTTCTCCGGCAATGTTTTGTTTCATGAACATGTTGATGTTTATTTAAATCGAAATCAATACACAACACTGTAATATCTGTGAAAAGCGAGAATAAAGTTTTATTTGATGATGTAGAAAACTTTGAACAGGTAAATTAATCCTAAGGTAAATGTATTGATCCGGCAATAGTTGTGGAGCTATACAATTCAGATTTACCTCATTTCCCCGTGCAGTCACGCATTGGTAAAAGTAGTATCAATAATACTTATATTTACATACAACTTAGTAGCGCTTTTAAATATATGTTTCTCTACGGGATTATCAAGAAATGTTCATATGATGTTTAAGAGTTACATTTGTTAATTGATAATACTACAAAAAGGGTGGCCATTCACCTTTAAGACATGTGTATCCCAGGCGTGATTCCGCGGAATTCTTGTTTACATTTTTATTTTCGGCATTTGCTTAAATCAAGAAAGTCTACTGAACAAACTGAAGTCTCTTTAGACTTTCGGTCATATATTTATTGCTTAAATGTGTCTCCCATTCTTAAATGAGAGTGTACGAACTTGTTTTCATAGCATTTATCTTGCCAGTCATAAGTTCATTTTATAATCGAATTTATAAAAAAATGAAAAACATATTCTGCTTAAATAAGTTCATTGTGCTTGTCTGTAGCAAAATAATGTGTCCTTCTTCTGATTTTTTGTGGGGTTGTTTGATGTGTTACATTTCGCCTTAAATATATTTCATCTTGATACCTTCCAAGCAGTGCCATTATTATTTCAATGCATTTTACTTCAACAAAAAGACATTCAACGTTCATTGTACGCCATAATACTGTGTTTAAGGGGACTATATATGAGGGGGCTATATAAGAATCACTTGAGCCAGTGATAACTTGGTATAATTCAAGTAAATATCACACAAATAGATAACATGCCACACCACAGATTCGCAACACTTAAAGCCGTTTTGAGCAAAGTTATGTCCCTATCTGTACTATGCAAAATGTGTCAAAATGTGTAAATAAGCTGATAGTTGTTAACCCGAGATCGGAATAAAATTTAAGACATAAATTCGGTTTCAATAGATGTCATAAATAAGATACCACGCGCAAATAACATAACTCTGCAATCTATGACGGCAAAATCAGCCCCCTTTTTAACCGAACGTTTTTTCTATTGATTGGAATATATGTGTAGATTTTCAAGATTGTATTACACTTTTCGTATCTCCCCCGGGGGCGGGGCTAGCAGAGTGAGGGTAGTTTTTCATAAAAAAAAGTACAATTACTCCTACATTCTTAACTATACAGCCTCATATCACGGGGTTTTGCCTGGGCTTGATGAATGCCATTGCAATTGGAATGCATTGCCGCAAACCAATGCCAGATGGTCATCTTAGGTGGTAGAGAAAGGCCAAAATGTAAACTTTAGCCTATAGCTGATGTTTGTTTGAGTTGTTTTATATAAAAGGTAAATTTACTCCTTCATGTTTAACTGTAAGAGTGTGAAATGTTGTATGTTGTATGTATTGTCTTTGCCTCAAAGCCCAATACATGTATTGCGGTGTTTTGCGTCATGCTCTTGGGGCTAAGGATAGTGGTGTAGGCAGGATAAAAAATCTCCTTTTTTTGTCCAAATAGGGTGCACTGACACAAAATGAATGCCCGGGGGTCATCTTGGGTGGTGGGGAGGGGTGAAATGTAAAACTGCTATAGCGGATGTTTATTTTAACCTGCTTCTCTGTTTGCTATACATGTTTTAAACTCTCACTATGTTATCAATTGCTCAAGTGTGAATACATGCCGCTTATTAAAAAGTGCGGGGAGATGCGATGGCGCGCCATCGACTTTATCTAGTTATATTTTTGGCAAACTGTTAAAATGTGTTTCATTCTAATATTTGTTTACTATACTACTTGACATGATGCACTGAAACTTCATACATAAATTGTTATATTTCGTATCAGTAAATAACATACCACATATAATTTACTGAACATAAATGCACATTTCTTTTGAAAAATGTATCATGTCCACTTTTTGTCCACTTTTTGTACGTAAACAAACTGTGTCAAACATGTGAAAGCTAACCACTTGACCGTTAAATAAGTCAGTCATGGAGTTCCATAGGTTATAAACTTCCGTGTTATATATATATAAATATGAGTGTGTAATTACAAGCATAGTGTAATGTAAAATTAGTTTTGACCTGTCACATAGTAAAATGTAATCTGTATTTAGATGACGAAAAACATTTAATTAATATTTTCCGTTCTGTTATATATAAATATCTATGTAAACAAAACCCTCAATTTTTAGTAAAATATTTGAATTGTACGTAAACCCATCGTGTGTTACAGGGATAACATAAAATTGGAAGCTGTGGGTTAAACCAATTGCACAACTACTTGAAACAAAAAATCCCCACTGCGGTTTTAGGGTCACTCGTATACTTGCTGCTGTATTTTAAATGTATGGAGAAAAAAAACACTCTTTGCTGTAGTTCAAATTATTGGTTTAAACATATTTTATTTCAAAGATAACGTAGTATACACATGTTACAACACAATAACAAACGGATTGAAATAAAAGCAGAATGCGTATAGGAGTCTTTTCCAAGATATAGAGATCTCGTTTCAAACTATTCGAATTTCTTTCAGATAAGTTTTAGATAATTAAAACAACACGCACGTGTCTAATAACATGTCCTAAGTAAAATACACGTATTCGAATCTATTTAAATACAGTTTGTAGAAACAAGCTTCGATATAATATAATGTAAAGTAATAATCTATGGTTGATTATAAATATAGTAGAGACGGTTAGATACAAGCAGAACAGAACTGAACAAATATGTTATTTAACTTGTACATACGTACATCATTATATGTACATACATAAATGTTCAAGCACAATAAGAGTATGAAAGTGGACCTTTGTAACGGCCGAACACGATAATACGAAATATTGCAGTATCGGTTTGAGACTGCTCATGAATGGTAGTGAAATATGCTTGCTGCCGTTCACGCCCACTAGCCCCGGGGTCAAGTGCTTTTAGACAAAAGTACATTTGCTATGAGCAATATTAATATTGAATAACTGATACATGAGGATGAAAATACAAAAGATCTAAGTTTAATTTATCAAGATTGTATTCGTTACAGCTACAGCTGTATTTATATTGTTCGCTGACTTCATAACAATGTTCTTATCCGGTGTCTGCAGTACTTCTAAGAGTTTAAACATACTAGGTCTATTATACTATTATATTTAAATATACATTTTCCGTATTCTTGTGTAACAAGGACAAATCAAAATAAAATGGTATTCATCTTCCTAATCAATACTGTGACAGCATTGACAATAATACGAAACCTACGGACGCATATCACATTGTTTATGTTTGGTATATATTTAACGTTGTTGTTTTTTTCAGCATATTGTTGGCTATGTATGAGGGTCGATGTTTTTAGGTATATAGGAATACCACCCATTCTTGGGTAGAACCAGTATTGTAAACCTCTCGCCATCCATAAGAATCGAAAGGTTCTCACTTGATAAGTCGAGCTCTAACTGAGATTCGAA
Organism: Cyrtodaria siliqua; assembly: GCA_037043455.1. NCBI lineage: Eukaryota > Metazoa > Mollusca > Bivalvia > Adapedonta > Hiatellidae > Cyrtodaria > Cyrtodaria siliqua. Next base: position 78,455 of record JAWPHD010009881.1, read on the forward strand.
CCCGCAGGTGATGAGAGGCGAGAAGATTTAGAACGCAGCGTCTACGGATGCGCTCAAAACAAGAGAGAATATTAGAATAGTTGAATATTTAGAATATTTAGAAGTTAATACAAAAATCGTAGTTGGTCAGGTGGACAGTATACATTTGAAAACGTTGAAACATATTTGGTTACTAGGCTGATTTTTGTTTCATTCATAATTATTCAATTAGATATCGGAGTGGTGTGTGGTGGTGGTGTGGTGTGTGTGTGTGTGTGGGGGGGGGGGGGGGGGGTCTAAAACAGTTGTATACACAATTCAAATAAAGTGTACTTCGATCACAAAACATGAATTTATAACAGCGTTAAAGCATATCATTTATACTACAAAAAACAGCCGAGTCGTCCAGTTTTCCGAACCAAACTATTTCTTTAAAGGGACTGATAGAATTATGGGTGTATGTGTCTCAATCCAAGGCGAATTATTATTATTTTTATTATTAGTATTATTATTATTATTATATAGAAGAAATTTAAAACTTCAGAAAAAATCAATTTTAAAATCTCTATTTGAAACATATAAAGCCATATCTAAATGTGACTGTCCAGTTAATTACGGAGAGATCATGAATTACCTTAATGTTTTGCCCAAATCTTTTACACACAAACTCATAACAGACATCTTTTATATTACTTTTCAACTTTTAACAATCTTGATTTAAACGCTTTTATTTCACCAAACATTTACATGATCTATAACAATTAAAAAGATGTAGTAAAGGAATGCTGAACCAGATACTTTTTTGAACTCTGTTACGAATGGGAACCTTCAGTGAAAATAATATAATGTCTATGTTTCTCTGGGTAAATAATAATTTATTAAAATATTGATTAAACTTGTTTTTATTCTGCAAGGTTTTCACTTTTAAAAAAATAGTTGAATGTAAATGCTTCAAATACGTTATCGCATGCACTAGGTGTAAACCCTTAGTCTTATTCAAATATTATTCAAAATCGGATACACCTCCTTACGCCTGATTGGCTGTACCACTGCCAAACCGATTAGACTCTTCCCTCTTCCGTGCGGCAGTATTTATTTCTTCGTTTGCTAATACAATTATATACCACACAGGTATTCGACATTTAATCAGTCCTTTGAATTTAATACAAAACCATCGAACTTTCAATAAGATACGATTCAAAAATCTACACAAATCTAAGTAGTGCTACCTTCGTATTGGCCAGTATTTCAAATCAGTTACCTTTCAATAAAGCCGGAGGGAAATGAGACAGATTAATGTTGTTGTTGCGAGATTGAAGATTATATTTTATACATGGAAGTTCTTGGGCAAGACACTTTCTCTTAGCCTCGTCCGTCGGATTGGGACGTAAACCGGGCGGTCCCGTGTATCGGTCTATCCTCAGAGCACGTTAAAGAACCATAGGAATCTATCTATTCGATAATAAGAGAAGGGCAGGTTCCCGGATTCCTATGTATCCCTCCCTCTCTATGGGGCGTCCCTAAATAACCTATACTGTGTCGATGAGCCGTCAAACAACATTCAATTCAATTATACATGGAAGCGAGTTCTAAATGTTAAGGGGACTAGCTCGTGCCAGTGGATAGCACGATGGACTTGCGGGTGACCCGAGTTCAAACCTCACTGGCACCACTGAGTTTCGTCTGTGTGTTCTTGGGCAAGACCCTTTTCGTGCGTCGTCCGAATGATGGTGACGTAAACCAGGGGCCGTATTCATAAAGCAACTTAAGTGGAAACTATTACTTATGTAAAAAAAATAAGATTTATTTGTTTACATATTTTCAAATATCCTTATTAACCTCTCAGCGACACTGCAGATCATCTGTTGTAAGATATGTTTTAGCTGTGGCGTTTATTAATCCATAGCATTGTTAAACAAACAAAGAAGATGTCTTAAAACGATAGAAAACAGGTGTTTAAAATATTGATATTGTTTTACTTAAGATATTGCTAAGAAGCTTTATGAATACGGAACCAGGCGTTCCCGTCTATACCCTCCGAACACGAACCATTGGAATATATCCGTTAGGAAGAGAAGGTGGTGTGTGGATTCCTATGTATCATTCCCCCCTCTCTCTGGGGCGGCTTTTAACAGCATTTTATATGTTGACGAGCCCTTAAACAACATTCAATTTGCAACATTAAACTTACAAACGCGTTTTTTTAATATTTGATGTTTAGTATACCAATTATAGTCATTAAGACATGAGGGATATACTTACTGACGAGTTATCTATTGACGATTATGATTTCCACAAGCATTACTTTACTTATTCAGGGATTCTAGTATCGGTGACTAATTTCGTAGTTTTACAAGTATACAAAATATATCGACTCCAGTATTTTTTGTTTTTCTTAAGAAAACATGTAAGATTTATAAATAAAACAAGAGCTATCTGGTGCAGACAACATTTTCATGTGTTAGCAGTGGAATACAAACTGTACTGTAGTAAAGAGGGGAGTTTTATCTAAAATTTCACTCGTTATAGCAACATCGACACCTTCCAAATATTGCAATTATGCGGGAATATTTCCTTCCCCAATCACCGTTCGTTATTCGACAGATTAAGCGTACCATTTTGACTTTTATTGGTTTATACATCCGCATAGCTGTAAACAAATGTTGGGTAATAAGAGTCGTCTCTATTATAATGCTAAACAGAATGTCTTTAACGTGACCATTCAGATATAATTATGAGATCGACTGTCTTCTTGGTTTTGTAGAATTTCCCGTTTTTCCACATTTTTTCTACCCTTTTCATCTATTTGTGTAGTAATGTTCTACTTATCTCATCTTATGGTCATTTACTATTTTATTCATGTAAATCGACAAAAAGGTTATGAACAAAATGCTGGAGAGAATAAAATAATATTTATTCAAAGAAATAAACTTGATGATAAGGTTGCGGTTATATTATCTCATGTTTGATTACGATACAGTTAACTAAACGTGTTTTTGTTTTAACAAGTGTTTTTTTTCTGCATCTACGGAATTCAATTGTGCAGGTGTACATTTTTATCCAAAGGAATTCCAACCTTGATATAAAATTCTTATAAGTTTAAATTTGAAATATTTCGTATTTTTAATCCAATCTCTGCTGAACAGTTAATTCTATTTACTATGCAAAATTTCCTTGCTAGTAAATAAGAAATTATTGTTATATGGTGGCTCATTTCTGCCATGTCATATTTTCGTTAATTCGAGGCGAATGGACGACAGAATGAAAAGACGACACATTTAGCGCCAAAAGACGACAGAACAAAAAAGACGACAGAAAGAAAAATTGAAAAGACGACATAGCAGAAGTCAGCTATCATATGTTTAGGCTCATTCATTATCCGTAAGCCCTTTAGAAAAGAAAATATCCCAACATTCCAATGTTAAGGTGAACCCATAGACTCCCACGATAAGCCTGATGTCCCCCTTTAAACTGTTCAAACATACTGTATAATAACTGAAGGAAAAAAATATATCTATTGCTGATGACAGTTATGTCTTTTCAACTAAATGATTTGGAATATCCCCAATATTATCATTTACTTGTGAAATATACTGAAAAGAAAAAGAAACGCGAATTTTCGCTATATATTGTATATACTGCACACTTAATTCCATATATATTCCAAGGAAATCCCAAGATGTTTTGTAAGAGTTGCAGTTAGTTAGAGAAAGGACACAACTGTGATGTTGTAGACGTTTTAATCACAGTACACGTTGTAACAAGAAATTCATAAATGTTTAAGTTCTTCTTTTAAAAATTGAGCCTGTTCAGTATTGTATTTAACGTAAAGGGTTTGCAAAATGTTGCATCCTAAGTTTGCGCCAAACGCTTACTCTGTCAATAATGAAACTTTGCAGGAATACTATTTGCTGTGTTACGTGTTGTTGTAGTCTTTTTCCCGAAGGAAAGGTCTTACGTAGCCATGTACCATTCGACTAACAGCAGCATATAGTACATACAATATATAGCGAAAATTCCCGTGTCGCGTTTCTTTTTTCTTTCAGTATATGTTTGATTATAGTATGTATTGCGGTGACTTGTATTGCGGTGACTGACATAATTATAGCTTTAGCGGTGATTAAAATGGCTTCGTTTTCATTTTAAACAATTTTGATTTGTGAGACGCACTGTGGTGCGAACAATTACACTCATTAAAATACTTATATACCTATAATACAACACTAACTCGCTCGCTTATACAGCATGCGGCATTCCAAATGGACAGTAGAGAACATGTTAGTTATTACCATGAAACTAAAAAAGTAACCCTTAACCCGCTACATATATATAATGGACTGTTCCTTCTTTGAATTAAGACCATTCCATTTATGTGAAAAGGGGTGTTTGGGGGAAATGACTGATCAGCAGCCGGACATTGTAAACCCTGATCAGCCACTCGCAGGCTGATCTGGGTTTACAATGGACGCAAAGGCTATTATAGTCGTGCTTAGCGGGTTAACGGTTAAAATATCCTCATAAATAAACACACCAAATCACATTTTAATTCATACAGAAAAATGTTAACAAAAAATGTATGAAACTTGAAATATCTGAGGTTTTCAAAATTATTTCGTTTCATAACAGATTAAAATGCTGTTATATTTCCTTAATTACTTGTTATTTGATAACATTGATAACTTTATATATACATATATAATCCAAAGCGCTAAGACGATAAAACACAATACAGTACATCGGAGACATCACCATCAGTGAATACTCCCACATATTGCAGACAACTGAGGCCCTCAAAGATGTTGTCATTCCCCGAATCCCTTAAGGTTCCAAAAAACTAAATACTTTCCCATAGACCTCCTGTTGCACTGTCAGCTAAAATCTCAATAATTATACACCAGATTTTCTTTAAATTACCTTATTTCATAGATATTTCCATCACAAAGCCTTTGAAAGTGCGAAAAAGACAACTTTCCCAGCTCAACCTCTCTGCACAGTCTGTGTTTACACTATTGAATCCGCACTGAATATTGACATGCAATTTCAATGGATGTTAAATTTTAAAAAACATGAAAAAATATGTTTTTATTTAATTTAATGATCCTAGCTGATGGGGATTATTTTACCTATAGTTTATCCTTCCTGAAAATGCATATTGAATATTTCAAAGTTATATCTGCTGACCTCTGCGGACTTTCATTTCTGTACTGAATCGAACACAACAAAAGGCGGGGCTTAAGTCAGGCTATATTTAGCTGTACGCAGCCTTGAAGTCATGAACATTGTTCCACAGATCTCCCAATGTATCTATTTTTTAGGAAACTGTTCCTAATAAGATCTCTAAAATTAGGCAGTTTATACATGGAACCCTCAGATCCTTAAACTAATTGGCCATGTTCCCTGAAAACCCTAGTAGCCCTTTATATTGAACATTTACATTTATTCTTATGTTGAGACCTCGTATTGATGAGCTATATCGTCTTTTATAATAATATGTCCTTGACGGGGAAAACATGTAAACATGTCATTATCGTCATTCCCATCTCACTATTGCGTCCATTAGATCAGTTCTGTTTCCTCTTTATTGTTAGCGTCTGTGTTTATTAAAGCCATACTCTATGTGTTTATAATTGTGGCAATAGGATGAATTTGCATTAACCAACTAAACCATACCACCACAAAGCAATGTAAGTTGACAGTTAACAAGTCAACTTGTCATTGAACATTTTGTTAATATTTAAAATTATTGTGTTTTGGTGAATCCATGACACCGCAGTATACGTACAGTGATGACTATTCTAAAATGTCAAGAGGAAGAAACAATATATACAATAGCAGGGCATAGGCAGATGGATGGCAGCTGTGTGCAGCCAGTCATACCTTATTTACCAAAAAACACTTAGGTGGCGTCATGGTGTAATGGTTAGCCCGTCGGCTTAGTAATCCATGGGTCGCACGTTCTACTCCCAAACAGGAACGAATTTCGATTAGTTATAGAAATATTTATAAAAAAAACATTTCCCACTTCCCACCTGACCAGTCCTTCGGATGAGACGTAAACCGAGGAATCAATGTTTTTGATTGGTTGTTGGGGAGGAATTCAATTTCCTAACAATACCTCTAATCGTTGAGATAAAAAATAAAATATTTCCAGCGGGTTTATAATGTCCCAGATCAATAACTGTTGGCGTTTGAAGATCATCGATATCAAGGGCCGAAGGCCCACGGTTTCGATATGTTTCAAGTCCCAAACACCAGGTTTTGATCTCACACAATATAAACCCACTAGAAATATGTTATTTTTCACTAGAAATATGTTATTTCTTATTTGAAATGTATATTCTTATGAATCATGATACACAAAATATAAACGCAGTATACTATTTACCTACCTTTTATTTGTTAGATATAATGGTTTTCATTCCGAAATAAAAGATAAGTATGAACGATTGCTGGAGGTGCTGAACATTGAACAACAACACCACCCTGCATAACCTACGTTTTACTTGGTACATCCGACCCCTAGAAACAGACATGCGCAGACGACAGTTTCTAAAAATAACGCCGCCATGTTGTTTTAATTTTTACAATGTAAACAAAGGGGTCAACATCAATTTTAGGTTTTGTGAAGCATAATGGAAGGCTATGGCAAGATTGTAAACAGATCCAGGAGCGTCTATTTCCATTCTATCTAACCATATCAGGTATAAAAACATATAGCAAGTAATGAAAAAAAATCTAGATTCATATTTGACGTCCAGGCACCCTACAATGCACAGTATTCTTTTCTCTTTTTTTAAAAAAAGGCATTTTACGCCGTCTTACAAAGTGATTTGTATAATTCTAATTATTTATTACGAGTTGTTGGTAAACAGTAAGTTGATGACTAAGATTCGGATGAATTTATAATAAAAGTAAATAGTTTCAGTCAACACAATTTACGTAGTGTTACAGTTTTAACGGGATTGATGCACTATTTTCAAACAAAATATATGTAAAGGGCTATTAAAGACTTAAAGAGAGATGAAAGAATGATCAAAATAACATGAACAATTATGGAGATATGACCTATTGAAAATGTGCAAAGAAACATCTATGGAGGCGATCATCTTGGAACGATGACGTCATCGCGTCTTTTTACCATAAATGACATATTGACAAAATATCTTTAAAATCAAAGAAAATCACTGCAACTGATTAAAAATAAATATACAAACGTAAAATATATACAGTGTCTGCTTATTTTTCATTTGCAGTGATTTTCATGTTAAAACAAATTTTGTCAATATGCCATATATGGTAACAAGGCGCGATGACGTCATCGTTCCAAGATGGCTGCCTCCCTTTATAAATCTTTGCAAATGTTCAATAGATCATATCACCTTTATTTTTCATGGTATTTTGATCATTCTTTCAGCAATATACAACCAGTCATACTCATTCCAGGTTGTATTGCCGCTGACCGTTCCAATGCGGTACCCTTTTTGGCCAAGCCTTTTATGCATGTTTGTGGAGTCGCATACATTGCTTTTATTTCGATTGTAATCGTTCTTTGTTTTGTACGCGTGTTTTTAGTTGACTATGTTCTATAAATGCTATATTTCCTGTTTGACGTTTATACCTAAGCTTATGGGAATGGACAAACACCGTACGTGGGGTGAAGTAATCAAAAGGCTTTTAATTCCACTAAATCATCCGGATGTGCTTGCTTGGTGCAGTCGAAAGTAGTTCTGTATTAATGAGTGCTAATCTTTTTTTTCTATAAAACCTTTTTTTTAGAGCAATTTCCTGTTATTTTTTTACTGTAACTGTATTCTGGACATGTTGTTGATATTTGAAGAGGGAGCTCATCATGTTTTTAACAGTTTTTTATATAAATTTCAGAAGTAAAAGTAGATAAAGTACGAAATTGCAAGGGGTAAAATAGCTTTGACCTTTGACCGGTGTTAGTATACAACTGAAGAAATGTTTCTTAGAAGGTATTAAACCCCCTATTTCCTTGTTGATGTTTAATAGCAGACATGTTTATTTGCATGATAAAGTAAGTTTCCCAGAATTCTAACCAGGTTTGAGTTTTTAACAGGTTGACAACATTCTAACTTTACTATGGAAGGGCAATGGAGACTCATTTACGCTATTATAACCTTATAAACGGCGATCACATTGGCTGGTGACTTGAAATTGTTGATAAAAGTAGATACAAATCCAACAGGAAATATAGCATTCAAGAACCACAATCGATCAAAAACACACACAGAACAAAAAAGATAATTACAGACGTGATAAAATGCAAGATATGACATCACAAACATAAAAAAGTTCTTGGAGCGGTCAGTGGACAAAGAATGCCGTTGGGGGTTTAAACCAGGTCCTAGGGTACACCAAACCTCTTACTCATACCCTTTTGTCATCCCACTAAAACGGGAGATTGTAAATAAAGATATTCCCGCCAGGATATATTCTCTAATTGAATTGGGGTTTTCAGGCGCACCAACACATGAAAGGTTATATGGCGCCAAACAGGAATGAACATGCCAGGCTCATCCTCCATGTACGTCGAGATACAATATGGAGAATGGGCCTTGAACCGAACCTTCTCACCTGCAGAACTGCAGAGTTGCTGCAAATTCTATTATAACTCTCCATTTACGCTGGAGCCACGTTTATTGTTTTTCTGCCACTGCCCTAGTAATTTGAGCGAGATGGCACCTGAAACAATGCAGGGGTCATGAAGAAGACCTTTAATGAGCATGAACAAAAAATGATAAAATGAACATGAATTTGGGTGGGTGAGGTGGGGGGTGGGGTGGTTTCCACCCCTCTGACTACCCCTCCAACGGGATCTGCAGTGGCCCTATTCTTTGCCCGGAACCAAACGGGGCCCCCGGAACCACACGGAGCATATATTCTCTAACAAAGAAGGCAACATTAATAGGCAATTTAAGTATAACACATAAATGACTATGTTGTTGAATGTTGTTTAACATTAATTTCCAGTGGTGTAAGATGTGTTTTTGGAAAGGTTAAAGGGGGTACATCAGGATTTTTCTAGAAATATCTTAAATTATAAAAATGTTCCAATTCATGATAAAACACTTATATCCATCAAAATATGATGTTCGAACCATATTGCTAAGGTTTAAACTTTGAATACACCATATAGCTAGGACGGAATCGGGCATAAAATGCTGAAATTAACCCTGGTGCGTCACCTTGGATAGCACGTATTACTGTACAGAATGAATTTCCTTGTAACTAAGGGGTCATTTTTAGCATCATTCATTATGTTTAGGCGCTTTAAAATAGAAAATATCATTATTTTTCAATTTTAAGTCGGACCCCTAGACCCCTTTGAAAAGCCTGATGTACTCCCTTTAACTCAATACCTTTGAAAGCCATATTTCATGAAGAAGTGTATTCCATGTGAACCGCTGTGAAAAATGCTTTATCACATCATGCAGTATAGGTCTCACACCTCCATTATCTCCCCTGAAAGCTGATGGATCTAGAGACAAAAGGAAAACTTACATTAAGTCTATATTGTCGGAAAATGGGTTTTCTTTCCTTTAGTATACATCTGCAGAGTAAACGACAGAGGCTACAGAAAATCACATGTTGTTATGAGGTCTCATTAAAATTTTAAAAGTGTTTGACTGAAGCAAAATATCTTAGTGTATGCATTTTGGTATTTTTCGTAGGGGTCACATACATATGAGATTTAAAAATAATCCAACCTGGTAAATATTCCTTAATTGTGCTTTAAATCGCAGATTTGGGATCATTGAAGATTTTAAGCCTAAAGACAGATTGTAAATTGTGTCTATCTTTATTCCACGAACAAAAACGTTACAATGGGACCCTATCGGGAAATTATTTGTGATGTGAGACGTATATCATTTGTGGATGATCTGCAGTTTCTTCAATGAGAAACGTTTTGATAGCATGTTGTCAATATATTCAGGTGTGTGAGTGTTTATTTAGCAATGTATGATATTCCTTTCAGCCTGGGCCCAGTTGTTTAAAGATCGGTTAACTTAACCGAGCGTTAATTCAAGAAATGCAAATTAAAAACTTTTAGTAGTACAAAACATATTTTTATGAGAAAATGTACTTTGAAAGTTTACAGTAACCAATAACCGCCTGACCGATCTTTGAACAACTGGGTCCTTCTGCTGTTTTGGAAGCTTGCTGGGAGTTTCTAGCTGGTAGGTGTCTTCAGCTGCAACGGGTATGAATTATGACTGTTAAACAAAAGGTTGAGAATCATCCGAACACAAAGTTTAAACATATGAAACAAAACAGAAAAGAAATTTAGAGCCATGTCGATGGGTCCCATCGCAAGTACCGCACTTCACTGTCATATACACACCCTAGGCAAACCACTGTGTCAAATATTACGACACTCCTTCAACTGGCGTAGAAGGAGTTAAAGTTACACGTAAATAATAACAATGAAAATAAATGTCATTAAACATATTGAAAACTGTGGTTCTGATGTTCATATAACTTTCACAGATTGTAGAGTTCAGGGTTCGGTTGTGCAAGAACGTCATACGGTATCCCGACGTCATGACGTCAGTGAAGTCAACATATTCAGAAAATCGTTTTGTTTCACTGATTGCATGTTCGAAGTTATTTTCGTGATAAATCAATCAGTGTCTTTATCTTCGAAATCTCTGACAGTTGTGACGTCATGACGTCTTTAAGACAGGAAAGCCCGTTTGATCAGGTTCTGATCAAAATCTAGTTATTATTATTATTATTATTATTATTATTATGTCGCACCAATTGTTGAAAACACAATTGACCCAACTACTGAAAAAGGGAAATCAACAATCGCAAACAAAAATGAAAAGTACCAGTCTCGGTTTTATTCTGGTTTCAAAATCCAATAATTAAAAGCGTAAGTGTTAAAAACCCAATTACGTATTAGTTATGTTGTTGTTGTTTTTTGCAGTATAAAAGGAAGTTTAAATTTGAATGTATCGTTACTACTACTGGGCATTTATTTGATTAAGATAACTGAAGAAGAAAGTTTACGTGTCAACGATATTAATTTAAATGTAAGTATTATTTCTTAATTAATCGGCGTTAGCATATTTCTGGTTTTGAAATGTTCATTTACCATAATTATATTATTCTAAGCATTTACAATGAATCAAAATTAATCATAGTTGCTGCATTTATTAAGCAGGGTATTGTTTAAAGATGAAAACATAAGTGTTAAACATGCCAATACATTCAAAAGGATATGGAACGAAATAAATAAAAAATAAAAATATGTTTGGACTTGGTGATTGATGTAACAGATCTACTTGCTTAAAAAGCACCTATTTTGTTAAATGAGTAAATGAGTTAGCGTTGGCTAACATTCTTAACGTAAATAACACTTAAGTTATTACCACTTTACAAATTCGTCAGACAAGGATACGACCTATTAGTACTGCAAAGCACGCCATGTTTAGTGATTGACAGTCAGTCAATATGCTTTAGCTTTCTCGCGTACGATGACTGGATACGTTCGTGGGATTCTATGATTGCAACTTCTGAAATCCTGGAAAAGGGAGATAGTAGCAGTTTGTAACAATCAATTTGATATATTATGTACAACGATGACCGAATTGCATAAAGACACATTACATACATTTATAAAGTAAATGCAACGCTTTCGGCACGTACAAAATGAGCCAGGTTTAGTTCTATTATTTCCGAGTTATTGCAAGGCGGGTACTTCCATTTTTGTCTTTCTAATAAATTATACATATAATGGAATTCGAACAAATACATGTAAAAGAAGTGGTGGCATTTGCGAGATTTGTTTACAACCATTTCTTTTGTTAAACATACATTATATACAAACTAAGTTGGTTCATAACCCAGTAAATGGCGTTATTTTTGTTTTAAAACAATGTAGAAAGTGACATAAGCAATTTCACATTGCTGAACAAATCGGGACTAATAGAAACCAGTCTAATCGAATCAAGACAGTTTATAGTAAAAGCTTTCCATATTGCATATCCAGTATTATGTCTTAATTTGCACTAGTATATTTGTGTTTTAAAATGTTGATTAATCATATTTATATTATCAGAAGTATTTACAAAAACTGAAAAGGTGATTTTAATTCATCGGCTACTCTGTTACTTAAAGAATGGAACAAAGCTAAGCAAATGACTGCGTTATTTCGAAAAAGAAAATACTAGACAAAACTAAACAGCCAATCTTTGTTTCTTGAATTTACCAGACTTCCGCTCATGAACAGTCTCAATCAAACCGAGACTGCAATATTTCGTATGTGTCGTTTTCGGCTGTTTCCAAAGGTCCATTATCATACTCTTTTTTAAATAAATCACGACAGTTTAACAAACCTTTAACTACAACAAAAAAAATACAATATCTCTAGATCTAATTATTTTTTTATATATATTTACAGATGCATTTCTCAAGAAACGGTTTCACAGCAGCGCTTTTTGCCATGGTAGTCTTTGTGTTGATAAACTCTTCACTTGCTGTTCCAATAAGAAATGAGCGTGAGACAAGCAATACGGCCGAATTTACCATGGACAAAACACGGTACGATAGTTACGACTGGTACACTCAAGATCCCGCAATGACCGCCCTAGTCAGGGAGAGTGCACGGGCTTTTGAAAATGTAAACATGTGTCCCCTCACCGTTACTGAAGGAGCAAACGTGCCGCTGTACATCAAATCGACCTGCCCATGGTACTACACAATTGATCACGTGCCATCTAGATTCCCTGCTACCATTCTCGTTGCTAAATCGGCATGCAAAGAATGCATTGGATCTAACGGTCAGCACGAATGTAATCCCATTACAAGATCAATAACCGTGCTCGATCAAGGAGCGAAGGACGCTACTGGTAACTTTAAGTACACCGAGAGAGATATGGTCATTCCAGTTGGATTCACGTGCACCGGACGAAACACAGTGGACAACGTAGCTGCAATCTTGGACTATGCGTAAATATATCGTGAAATATGCCAGAAAATGCCAGTAAGGCAAAGTTAGTGGTCAATCACTATACAATGTATTTAATCGTTGATAGTGATCTTGTCATTTTACATATCATTCATCAGTTTTAACAACCGGCAATACGTGGATATATGTTAACATCTTGTTGAACTATTTTGTATGAGAAATACCCGCATATGATTTTATTCACAGACCTCATGAAATCCTTTTTTTTATTAATATTATATGTATATTTTACATTTAACGTATTTGAGTGTATATTACTTTTTGATATACACATATGTTATAGTCTCTCTGTTCAAATAGATGGTAACCAACTTCGTTAACGAAACAATATAACTTTATTTTACATACTCGAAATACATTAAAACGAATTTCACATCGTTTACAATTGCATATATTTAACTGGCTATTTAGAGATGGACATACATTTAAACGGCATTATTTCATTATTTGTATTTATACATTTTCGTTTCATTTTTTTATGAAACAACAGGTCAATCTTTCATGCTAATTATTTATTGTAAAAAAGTATTACCACATATACTGGGGGGAAATGCCAGTAAGGCAAATTTAATCCTTGTGGACAAATAGTTAGACCATAGTGGATTCTAAATTCCCTGCTACCATTCTCAAAGCTAAATCGTAATGCAAAGAATGCATTGGATCTAGCGGTCAGCACGAATGTAATCCCATTACAAGATCAATAACCGTACTCGATCAAGGAGCGAAGGACGCTAATGGTAACTTTAAGTACACCGAGAGAGAAATGATCATTCCAGTTGGATTCACGTGCGCCGGTCAAAACACAGTGGACAACGGTGCTGCAACCTCCAGTGGCTTGGACTATGCGTAAATAAACCGGGGGAAAATGCCATTAAGGCGAAGTTAATACATGTGGATAAATAGTTAGACCATAATGGTCAGTCACTATATTTATATTGAATCCTATGATATAATCATTCATCAGTTTAAACAAACGGCAACATGCTGATATTTGTAAGCCTCTCTGATACTATCTTGTATTAGAAATGACCGTTTATGATTTTATTCACAGACCTGATGAAATCCATGTACGACTGTTCTTTCAGGTATATGACATTATTGTTATAAAGGGCACTTTCCTTGTTTTCTTCAATGGCCAACAACACCGTTTCTAAACCTCACTGACGACGAAGTCGTTGTTTTCGAGATAGCTACTTCAGCTGTTTCAACTTACATATTTTGAGAATACAAACTCTATAGATAAAATCTAAATGGCTTTAACCAGCCAGACAAACCGCCGAAACTGGAACGACGAAGTAATTCTTCTTTTTTCCCCCGAATATTTAATCACGGGTGTTGAGAACCAGTGAATACAACTTTACTTTAATCGGCACATACTTTATACATTATTATATGACCTGCGCCGGTTTCACCAACATTTCCTTAAGTTTTACTTAAAGGGACACTGTCCGTAAGTAAGCAGATATTGAGCATAACCAAATAACTGACTTTTATTCAGTGAAATGTATACATGAAAACATGAGGATAGACCCGAAGAAGTATGTAGGAATACATCCGTGAGTTTAAGAAAAAAAAGTTTAATTATTATATGTAAATAAAGTGGGACCCACAATGGTCAGTACCAAATCGGCGTTTTCTGGTTGAAAGATTTTTGGCAGAGTTATTGCCATTTAAAGGTTTTAGTACACATACTTTGTCCAGACTAGTTCTCCTTAACCCCTTCAACGAAACTTTGCAGAGATGATCAGTACCAAGCATAGTTGCACATATCAGCACTAACTTTGTACAGACGTTCTTTTGAACGCCTGGCCGGATTTCAACGAAACTTGGCAATGATGATCAGTAGTTGCACATATTTGATTTTTGACAGTTATTGCCCTCATACACAAACTTTGTCCGGACAAGTTTTCCTGTACTCCTGGCTGAATTTCAGTAAAACTTGGCAGGAATGATCAGTATGAAGCCTAGTTGCGCATATTGCTGTCGTGTTCCCCATCAAGTATTCCATATAGCCAGTAGAGCGATACAGGCCCTCTTGGGACTCTTGTTTTCAATAAATTTTAGATCCTGCTATTGTAAAGCCCGTAGGTGGTTTTATTGTTATTGTAAAACCTGTAGTGGGTGGGGGGCGGGGGGGGGGGGGGGGGGGGGGGGGCGTTTATTATTATACACTAGTTGATTATCTCCTTGTTTTAAAATGTCTGTATAATTTATTGTTATACATGTATATGTTGTATACATCTACCATGGTTGGTATAAATAAAATATTCAATTTAGCTGGTCTTTTTTGTTTGTCAGTGGCGACGTCCTTGAGCTTCTCTATATCACATTGTCTATAGTGTACTATGTTTTTGATTTCATTATTTAAAAAAAAAGTGAATACCTGAACATTAAGCGACGCGAATCCCTTCAGGTTCATATACTCAAGCGTGTCTTTGGATGACTTCTGTATCGGTATAAAGGTACCGTCAACGCATCCAATAACGTTCGGGAATCCTAAAACAGATTTCAAATAAATGCTTAACTACAATACATTTTGACAAGATGGAATCAGTTACAATAGAAATCGCTTAAAGATTTTTGGTAATTTAAATTGACATGTGGCCACGGATCTGGAAGAGTGGTGTCTATCCAAATAAAAATATGCGTCTGCGTTTGCCCTGTTTAGAGCTGTCGGGAACATACACAAATCAAAGTGTAAATATGTCGGTGTCATTTTTAGCTCGACTTTTCAAAAAAAAATGACGCTGTTCTACTCGCCCCGGCTTCGGCGTCTACATCTGCGTTGCTGAACCTTATTCGGTTAGCTCATATCATAAATAGTCGAGAGTGCTGTCATCCGATAGCTCTTGTTACTGACCTTCTGTTGCTATCACGTAGATGCTGGTAGTATGTACATGATTATAAGAATTATAGTCCCTCCGCAAATGTACCGTCCGATTTATTTATACAGATTTTGTTTTTAGTTTGTGATGACTCCGAGACAGGGCGGTTATAATGTAGTTATATTTAAAGGGTTGAGACAATGAGGGATACGTTCACCCGTTATTGCAGTGTTTCTAATGTATGCATATTTAAGGGGTGTATAAAGGATATGCGGGATACGTCCGATCATGTTTAAAAACACAAAGTTGTGTGGCTCTTCAAGTGTGAGTAATAGATTCATTAAAAAAGATAAATAACTAAAAGCCGAAAATAGGTCAATGTCATTCACACTGGCCTGCTTTTGGCAGGAGCAGACCATCTGCTGTCATATAGATGTAAGTGTGTGAAGTTTGAAAACTTTTCATATGCGTGATCATGTGTGTGCGGACCTATGATGCAGTTGCGTTGTAGTGCTGGGATTTCTCATTTGTAAACAAAACACTTCAATGTAAAACTGGGACAAAAGTACCACTATATCCCTGCTTCACTTTCGTGAAGGGGCCTAAAACCCTAATTATGTACGGTTGGGTTTGTTGGTTTAGGGTTAAACGATCTTGTATGACGGTCGATTTTATTGGTGGAGGCAGACCACTCGCTTATTCCTGCCTGGGTACAACCAGCACTGCATACCTCCCGCCATCCACAAGAATCGACACTTACGGATAAAACCACGTCAGATCGATACGACGAACGCCTGTGAAAATATTTCCTAGTTGTGACTAAAAAGTAATGTTTGTGGACACGTAAACGTATTTTCCAGTCGATATTTGTTTGATAATATTTACACTCTTTAAAAATAAAAAATAAATTGAGTTTGGTATATTTTTAGTTATAAAATCAGCTTTTTAATGCGAATTGAATTGAATGTTGTTTAACCGCTCATCAACACAGTATATGTTATTTAGAGCCGCCCCAGAGACTGGGGAAGGATACATAGGAATCCGGGAACCTGCCCTACTCTTATTATCCTATGATTCTTTAACGTGCTCGGAGAATAGACCGATACACGGGACCGCCCGGTTTACGTCCCCATCCGACGGACGAGGCTAAGGGAAAGTGTCTTGCCTAAGAACACACCGACGGAACTCAGTGGCACCACGGAGGATTGAACTCGGGACCTCCGGTTACAAATTCGCCGCGCTACCGACTGCGCCACGCCAGCCCTTTTTTAATGCGAAAGCCTGTTGATAACGTCCTTCTAAATTGCAGTAAATTGTTTGTTTCTTTGTTTATTAGCTATTTTTAATATCTGCTTTAACGAATTTATAGGCACCCATCATCCTCTAGATAACAACATAGTTTGCATGCATTAAAACACCCGAGTATGAATGAAGTATTGCGTGATCTATGTGTGGTGTCACAATTTTAGGGTACGGTTGATGACGGATAAAAAAAATGATGATACGGACAAGTCGGATTTCGGATAAAACGAACAATGGTGATTATTATAGGATTTCATTATTATTGTCATATTGCATAGGCGTAGGAGCCGGGGGTGGATGCGGGGGCACAGGGGACCCGCCACCCCCCCCCCCCCCTCACGTGCACTTTTACAGCCACAATGGAGAAGACTGCATCTAATGTTGTAATAACTTGTAGTTCAATCCATTTGCATATGCTGTATGAATATTGTGATGTTGAATTGATGTATTGTAACATATTTGCAATAAAATATTATTATATATAGCTAAAATGCTATACTTTTAATTTCATATAAGAGCTTAAATAAGTGAATATTGTACTCTGAGTTGTGTTTTGTGATTCGAGTGTGGTAGTATCATAACCCGTCGTAAGTCGTATCCATTTTTCCTTACACCTCTCCCATATTTCCCTCTGGTTTGCTATTTAAACAAGCTCTACGTGGCTTAAACTTTCAAATGCCTGTTTGTTATACATTTGCCTTGTAGTTAAACACAAAAACATACTGATCAACATCATTCTTGGAAGAAATACGACTCGGAACTATCGAGATACAGTGCTGCGGTACGACTGAAATGATGTTTCAATACCGACTGCATCACTTTCTGAACGCCAAATTTATTTCTTATTCAATTGTTGAACTATAAAATTACTGCCGAATGAATAGTGCTAAAAAAACGAATGGAAAACGCGTTTACATGTCCATACTAAAGAAATTTTAGACTCACTTAAGCGCAGCGGCAGTGGTTAAAGTCCCGTTCAGGCCAAGTACTTTTTTTAATCACATATATTCTGAAGCCGTATATTTATCGATGTTACCTGTACGAAGCCTAAATAAAAATGTTATATTTTACGCATCGATTCTGCCTTATGTATACCGACTATAGGGGTGTTCGTCGATTTGAAACTACTTCACACGTGACTCATTCATATTCCCGAGTTATTACCTGTTAAAATAGAGACTCTGTAGCTTTAAGGTCATGGGGAAGATACGGGGTACCGTCGTTCGTTTATACAGAGCTAAGTGCTTTTTTTTTTTATAAAGGGCGTAAGGACAGGATAATGCGGGATACGCGTACTGCCCTGCTTTTTGCCTGGCATGGTACCGTATTTATACTTAACGGGATGATGAGGGATACGAGACGACACATACGAGATAAACGCTTGTATGTGTCGCCCGTATTTATATTTAATAGGCATTTGTGTGTCTATGTACATGTGATTAATTATTTACAAGTCGAGCTCCCAGTGGTATTTGAACCTGCAGCTATGAGATGCGAAAAGGTTTCCGACGCAGCGTCTTTACCTATCGACCAAGGATGTGCCAATATGGAGTAGATGTATATATATATGTGTGTATATGTTATGCGCAAAATAAGAATATGGGCAATTCCGGAATTGCTCTGCGCAAAGTAAGAATTCTTAAAATGCGCGGCATTATCGGAATTCTCAAAATGCGCGGTTCAATTCCGGAATAGTCCGTGCGCAAAGTAGGAATTGGGACAAAGTAAGAATATGTTCGTTATCGTCAGTGCGCAAAGTAGGAAATGGAACAAAGTAGGAATATTTTCGTTAATCATATTTGCGAGTGTACACTTTGATTTTTGTTTGCTTCATTCAAATAGTCAACATATCAGCAGTATATTAGTATAAGAAATTCTAAAGTAAAATAAGTATTTAATCCAGAAAATATGATGCATACGTCAGAAGGTAAAGCTAAAACAATGTTATTTTGAATCATGCGTACGTATAGTTAAAATCACTAACATATTGTGATTTAGTTTGCTAAATGCGTTTGACAAAAGAGCATACAAATACTTAAATGTGTGTGTTTATTTTAAGCCGACAACCGTGGGTGTTCTTAAATACCGATTAGGATATCCGCGTTTTACATTCCGGATTTAAAGTATTTTTTTGCATTCGGGATAAGGCTTTCCGCGTTTTACTTTGAATTTAATTGGGTTTTAAAGAGCACCAACACATGAAAGGTTATATGATGCCTAACAGGAATGAAAATGCCAGGCTCATCATCCACTTACATCAAGATAAAAATATGTAGAATGGGCCTAGAACCTTCTTACCCGCAGAACTGCAAAGTTGCTGCCATTTACGATGGAGCCACGTTTCCACGATTGCGTACGCGGTGTCATGACCTTGAATGAGAATGGTAAAAAAAAAAATAAAAAAATATGAATGGGGTGGGGGGTCCTACCTCTGCATGTGGTGGTGTGTTTGCAGTGGTTGTATTCTACCCTGGCAACCTCACGGGGTTCCGCGTATTACACGATGGATGGATGCAAGAATATTCATAATCGCTAAATATTAAATTAATAACTAACTCAGAACACAATAATAACTAACGTTGCGACGTAATAACTAACGTTCCGACGTTGAGTGATGGCGTCAGTAAACTGACTTAACATGTAATAAATATAGGTTATTGCATTTGTATGGCTAAATATTACTTGGAACGAGTTGTTTTGGCAAAGGACGACGAGCTTGCGAGTCGTCCTGCGCCAAAACAACGAGTTCCAAGTAATATTTAGCCATACAAATGCAATAACCTTTTTATTGTATACTTTCATATTGTTTTTGATCAATGTTAATTGTATGACTATTACATTTCATTGCATTTGTGCTATTTTTATAGCTTTTTGATGGAATTCCTATCTTGCCATTCAGTTTCATTTTGTGTGGATGATTATTTTGCGCGAAAACGACGTCGACGTCGGATGACGTCATTAAAAACAACAAGCGATTTTCTGAAGTTTGTTTACCATTCGATAACGTTAAAACAGTGGGTGAGTGACCATTTGAATTATTTTATAAATTTTTGCAATAAAAGGTTGAAAAAAAACTCGAATTTTGTTGTTGACACTATAGAAAGGATTCCGTTATTTTTATTTGAAAGTAGTTCCTTATTTCTATTTCGCGGCTCTTAGCAAGCACGAGCAAAAGTTCCCGTGCAATATCAATGCGTGCAATATCGTAGAATATTGCACGCTTAGCTCAATGCAAACTAAACGGGACAATATGAAAGTATACAATAAATAGATTAGTTAACTGCCCGAATCGATTATTGGGTAATCCTTCACTCGATGGTAGACGTGTTTTGTTTTTTCACTCACTCTCATACGCTCGTTCGTGAAAAGAACCACACGTCTATACCGCTCTTGAAGGATTTCCCTATAATCCATCCAGCATTTAAATAATCTCTATATATCGATGGTCTAGAATTATAACGTCGTAAGTGAAAAATCATAGTTTTCGGGAAAGTGAAAAAAACGGACTGACAGTAACAACTGTGTGAATTCTCAGAACAATCTCATATGGCATAAGCTGTAGTTTGCTTTCTCATAAAACAAAGTATTTGATATTTCAAAAAAAAAAATGTTGACTTTGTAATCTGAGCAATTGTACTTACGACCTTATGTTATTAAATATTCGGAAAGGAAGATGTTCATAAAAAAGTTGTATCTGGCAGTTAGACCTTTTAAAATATGGTAAAAGCGATTATTAAACCACTGTAAGTGTCTTATAAAAGTTTGCT
>JAWPHD010009882.1:0-50000 GCA_037043455.1 Cyrtodaria siliqua
ATTATTTGTTGTTGTTTTTTTGTTGTTTTTTTGTGTAAAAATCTAATGTTACGAAAATATTAACTTCAATTTAATATTATAATTGTAAGCTTTTTAAAATATGAAGATGTTTTTGGTTCATTCAATTGTACGTGTTAAGATGGGACTAGTATCAGTTTTTACAATATATCTCATTTGAACAGCGTAACGACTACATAATTAAAGATTAAACCAACCTGGACCAAACGGAACAGCTGACCAGCTCAGAGTCATCTGGACACACTGCTGAGGAAGTTCCTTCGATGTTAAACAACACCACGTGACCCGGTAGTCCTGGGCGACACACTACATGCGGCTGAGAAGAAATATGTTCCTATGATTTCATTGTGTACACCGGCAAAAATGAAATAAAATTAAGGATTACATATAACATATTTATTATAACTCACATAAAACGCCCATGCTAAACCCCCATAGACAACAATGTGTAATTTCCTACTATCTGACGCGATGGTGATAGTACAGGGTGATATTAAATCGCAGGATGATAGTAGAAAAATATTAGATGCGCAACTTTGATGCGCGTTTGGTGACGTCATCAGCTCAGTGTGGTGAAATTGCTATTTTAACTCATCATAACTCCAACAGTATTTTAACAATTTCATTTTCTTAGTTACGTTATTTCCAATCTAACGATATAACTTTTATAGCAACATTTTGAAAAAAAACAGAATGTTTTCAAAAAAAGAAATCCGTCAAAGTGAAATGAACCTTATTTTGGCCCGTGGGGATTTCGGTATAATAAAATAAATATTCGTGAGAGGGTGATAGTAAGAATGTTCACCCTTCGGATATTGATTCGCCTCGGGTGATAATCATATCCTCAGGGTGAACATTCTTACTATCACCCTCTTATGAATGTGATATTTATTTTATAATACCGAAATACCCTCGGATGTAATCCTTAGTTTTGTTTATGGCGGGAGAAAAAGATGTGTGTGTTGCGTAGGTGTGTTCTTTCAAACATTCTCTCCGAATGTGTAAAAGAACACCCGTTCTGTTCTCAAGAAAATTACTTCATCTCAAACAAAACCAAGGGTTCAAAACGAAAAAATGAAAAAAAGACAGTCTGATTATGTGCTTTTAAAGAATAGTTCACACTGCCACATCGTACCTCTACGTATTATTACAATTAATGACATTTGACAGGATTTCCTCATAAGGAAATATTATAAAATACATTCGCTGTAATCCTCTGCGGACACACATTACCTCTGGGTTTCCTATGACAAATGCAGCAAAAGCGCGAGCATTAACAGAGTAAAACAAGGCGCATTGTGGTGCATATTCCAATGAAAGCAACTATTCTTACTATGTAAAGAGTATAAAACAGTATGCGTTAGTTAACTTGAAGGTGTAGACGCAAATAGGCCTAATATCATTCTAATCATAAAAATCGCATTAAATAGCAACATTGCAGACACACTCTAAAAAAATACCTGTCAAAACAATACATAAATTTAACACTATTTGACAGATATGTTACAAGATATGTATTAAACATCATGATTTTACTAACAACATATGCAAATGGATTGAACTATAGATTATTAGATTATCACAACATCAGTTACAGTTATCTCCATTGTGGTTGTATGTTATTCAGTTTGAAAACAATATATATTGCCAGTAATTGCGAAAGTTTTGACGTTAAACGTTTTGTGAAAGAATATTAGATCTCTATTTAACTTTTCATTTATATGTGATACAAACTATTCACAATCTAAATCTTACATTTCCTTGTGAAGCTACACATGTATCACCTTTGAATATAGCACCTTCCCAGGGTCTATTGTCAGTATCAACACACGTGCATTCTTCTGCCTGGGTCCCAATCGGGCAGGTCTGTCCGTCAAGAGATATTACATCTGTAAGTATACAGCAAATTAAACAAACCATTTAGGAATGGTAGATACAGTAAATTAAACAAACAATGTAAGGTGTAGAAGATAAAGTAAATGAAATAAAAATTTAAGGTATGGTAGATACAGTAAATGAAACAAACAATGTATGGTGTGGTAGATTCAGTACATGAAATAAACAATGTAAGGTTTGGTAGATTTAGTAAATAAAATAAAGAAGTTAAGGTTTGGTAGATTCAGTAAATGAAACAAACAATGTATGGTGTGGTAGATTTAGTAAATAAAATAAAGAAGTTAAGGTTTGTTAGATTCAGTAAATGAAACAAACAATGTATGGTGTAGTAGATTCAGTAAATGAAATAAAGAATTTAAGGTACGGTAGATACAGTTAGTGAAACAAGCAATGTATGGTGTAGATACAGCAAATTAAACAAACCATTTAGGTATGGTAGATACAGTAAAGGAAACAAACAATGTAAGGTTTGGTAGATTCAGTAAATGAAATAAACAATGTAAGGTTTGGTAGATACAGTTAATGAAACAATTTAAGTTCTGGTAAATTCAGTAAATAAAATAAACATTTTAAGGTTTGGTAGATTCAGTAAATAAAATAAAGAAGTTAAGGTATGGTAGATACAGTAAAGGAAACAAGCAATGTATGGTGTAGTAGATACAGTATATGAAACCATGTAAAATTTGTTAGATTAAGTAAATAAAATAAACCCTTTAAGGTATGGTAACCAGTAGGTATTATTGCCTACTGACAGTTCCAAGTCGGTAACCCTATCTACACCACCCTTTCCGTTGATTTTGTCTCTTTCACTGTATTATCAAGTCCTTGTTTGCAGTACAGTGCGGACCTACGATGCCATTGCGTTCGGACGCTGTGGTTTCCATAGGACCCTATATCTCATTTTGGTAGATTCATTAAATAAAGTAAACAATGTAAGGTTTGGTAAATTCAGTAAATAAAATAAAGAAGTTAAGGTATGGGAGATACAGTAAATGAAACAAGCAATGTATGGTGTATTAGATACAGTTAATGAAACAATTTAAATTTTAGTAGATTCAGTAAATAAAATAAACACTTTAAGGTTTGGTAGATGCAGTAAATAAAATAAAAAATTTAAGTTATGGTAGATTCAGTAAATGAAACAAATACTTTAAGGTTTTGTAGATTCAATAAATAAAATAAAGAAGTTATGGTATGGTAGATACAGTAAATAAAATAAGCAATTCAAGGTATGGTAGATTCAGTCAATGAAACAAGCAATGTATGGTGTAGTAGATACAGTTAATGAAACAATTTAAGGTATGGTAGATTCAGTAAATAAAATAAAAAAGTTAAGGTTTGGTAGATACAGTAAATGAAACAAGCAATATATGGTGTAGTAGATACAGTTATTGAAACATTGTAAGGTTTGTTAGATCCAGTAAATGAAACAAACACTTTAAGGTTTGGTAGATTCAGTAAATAAAATAAACAATTTAAGGTATGGTAGATTCAGTAAATGAAACAAACAAGGTAATGTGTGGTAGATTCAGTAAATAAAATAAACAAATTAAGTTATGGTAGATTCAGTAAATGATACCAGCAATGTATGGTGTAGTAGATACAAAATCTCTATATTTCTGATAAATATTGCTTGCATGAGAACCATTTTGGTGTAAACATGAAAACAATATATCAGCGAAGACACTCTAACCCCCATTTTCTTTAAAATAGGGACACCTACTCCCAAACCCTCCACCCCTCACCCCAACACTCAGCACTTTGCACCTTGTATTAGGAGTAAGTTGAAAACAGGTCACGCTATGCCCCTGTTCTTGACTAGTCAAACATGAATTTGTCGGCTTTGAATCATATGAAAACTTCCGTTTCACATGGGAGAAAGTTCATTGATTTTTTATTATCTATTTTTAAATTTATTTATTTATTAAGCAAATGTGGATCCAAAAATACAACAAAAACTCAATATGCATCTTTTTAGAGATCCTCTAAAAAATATTGAATATGTTTTTGATTTTAAATCTGATTTCATTCCTCACTGTATATTCGTAAATTCAGAGATCTCCACATATAGAGGCAAAAATCATACTTGTACACCGAACGAAATTTCAAATTACTGACTTTTGTATCTTGACTAATTTTCTTATTTTAAAAATATTTTAGACTCGTTGTGTGACCAATAGTTTGTAAAATATGTATTTGCTGTTTAAATTGTTACATATTTTGGCAGTCCCTTTATATGAAAACATGTTATGTGCTGATAAAACAATTAACATGAATCGAAGTCCACTTAAAGATATAACCTTCTTAAAATTACCAGGATAGAGCATATAACAACATGAAAGTTTGACCCCTGTATTTTAGATGTTCCGACTATAATAAAATGAAACATGGATAATCCTAAATTATCGTTTAATTGAATATCGTTTAAAATGCATCTAACTAATTCAGCGTTAACATTGAATATTTCGAAAATTTCGAAAATGTATTTTGAAAACTACGCATTTATAGTTGTAATCACAGGAACTGGTCACTTTTAATTTTTGCCTTCTATTATTATAATTGTCTATAAAGGACTTTAATGGGAAATTTTGGAAAATGCTGGTGTTCTTTTTCAGAGGTCAGGCAGACGTTCGAAACAATCTCAGTTACATGCACACTATATACTAACATGTGCAGAAATAAATTTACTATCCAACAATACCTTTCTTCCTACGATCCCTTGTAAATTCGCTGAGATATCCGAGTTCAAAGTCACCAAAGTGCAATTTCAAGCTCCACGTCGTTTGTCTATGTCCCCTATGTAAACAAATGAAATTTACCGAAAATCAGGTGTCCGTTAATTCCGTTAATTTCGGCGCAGTATTCCAGCTTCAAATCACAACCAATTCACTAAAGTAAAGCATCGATACGTAAATAAATCCATATTTTATCAGTTTGCATAGTCCGTATCACGAGAAAGTCACACAACAACGAGTATTTCGCCACTTGTTATCGGCACTAGCAGACTTTACAAATGAAACCGCCATTTTCAATTGAATTACGGGGCCGAATGACGTCATAATGCGAACCTAACAGCTATGGTAAAACAAAATACTTTTTAAAATTATTCTTGAATATATTATTAAATACGCTTGTGCTTATCCATAACACTATTATTGATTATAATAGTGTTATGGATAAGCATAAACGTATTTTCTAATATATTCAAGAATAATATTAAAAAGTAAAAATACTTACCATAGCTGTTAGATTCGCATTATGACGTCATTCGGCCCCGTAATTCATTTGAAAATGGCGGTTTCATTTGTAAAGTCTGCTAGTGCCGATAACAAGTGGCGAAATACTCGTTGTTGTGTGACTTTCTCGTGATACGGACTATGCAAACTGATAAAATATGGATTTATTTACGTATCGATGCTTTACTTTAGTGAATTGGTTGTGATTTGAAGCTGGAATACTGCGCCGAAATTAACGGAATTAACGGACACCTGATTTTCGGTAAATTTCATTTGTTTACATAGGGGACATAGACAAACGACGTGGAGCTTGAAATTGCACTTTGGTGACTTTGAACTCGGATATCTCAGCGAATTTACAAGGGATCGTAGGAAGAAAGGTATTGTTGGATAGGAAATTTATTTCTGCACATGTTAGTATATAGTGTGCATGTAACTGAGATTGTTTCGAACGTCTGCCTGACCTCTGAAAAAGAACACCAGCATTTTCCAAAATTTCCCATTAAAGTCCTTTATAGACAATTATAATAATAGAAGGCAAAAATTAAAAGTGACCAGTTCCTGTGGTTGTAATGCTAGTAAAAAAGATATATAGGGTCCTATATAAACCACAGCGTTCAAACGCAATAGCATCGTAGGTCCGCACTGTACTACAAACCACGATGTCGAAATAATTTTAGTTGGCATATTTTAGAATAAGGAACATTGAAGGCTGCACTAAACAATTAACAAAATCCTAATTACCCAGTTGTATACGTGTTATAATTTATTTTCTAAGAAAACACGACTTTAAAGCTTGAAAATGTGTTCTTGCAATCAGAGAAGACAATTTCAACTCGTTATTTTCGCAGTTCAACTGTATCTCTAATCAATCTTAAAATACACCTAGAGTATAATATACACAGAGTAGCCCTGACCGAGTAAATTTTAAATTTAGTTATACAAAGGTTTATTATCGTAACCTTGGTCTACTTTTTAAAATATAAAAAACTGATTTAAGAACTCTTCTGCGACAAGGTCTATCACAACCTGACTACAGTGGTGATGCGATTTACAAACTGCGAAAGAGACTTGGTCATAATCACTGTCATACCAACGTTATTAACTTGTTTAACAGTTCATTAAAACAGGTTATGACCTATCAGTTTGCAACGTACAGCATGTTTAGTGGTTGACCCATTTACAGCAACGAGCAACATCGCCGTCTAAGTGGAGATAATTAACGATTTCTAAATTTAAATCATCTCTCTTATAATAAATGTTATTATTAGTATTTTTCTGTTTTAAATCGAGAGATGATATTCGAGAAAAAAAGCGAAAGTATCAGTTCCAAATATTAGCTTCGTTGAGTTGCAGTTTTCCTTAGGATAGATAGTATTACCCATAGTAGAAAGGAAAGGGTTGTCAATGTTCAATATACCATCCCCATACCGTGAGGTGTCAATAAAGGTGTTGGTGACATCTGCCTGAGTATCCAGTGAAAGATTGAACATGAAATCTCTTTCATAGCAATACAAAAGCTAATCTGCTGCAAGTGGTGCACCGGTGGTACCCATTAGAATACCAACAATTTGCCTATTTTCATATCTGAAGAAAATGCGATCTAATAAGTATATACGCTTAATATATAACATAATTTTTAAACGTTGTATTTTTTGGCGATGTTAAAATTAAATACTTTTGCACATTTGACTTATTCTGAGGTATTTTATACGATATAGAATGATTATTTCAATAATGATTTTCAGTAATAATTGCTGAATTTTGTTAATCTATTTCATTTATTTATTTATTATTTTATTTATTTATTTACAGAATATCAGTGTTTTCTATAAAAAAAAAAATAATAATCGCATTGCAAAACGATGAACTATTTAAACTGTTTAGAAAGAAATTCACGTTTGGATTGTTTCACTAAAATTGTAAATTATTACTTACGTTTCACAGTTTCACAGTTTAAACCAGAATAAGCATCATAACATACACAGCGATAGCCCCAGCTGTCGGTGGCAACGCACATTCCCTCATTCAAGCATGGATTTCTACAAAAACATCAACATTCGTTTACAAAACTTATTCTTTATAGGATTTGCAAAGATAGAGTGTGTATCAACTCGTAAAGGTTGAGGCTGGTGTCGGGGAAAGTTGAAGTTTATAACTCCGTTGGTTACGTTTACTTTCCCTGCTGCTTCAAGTATGTTAGTCCTCCGTAAATTTTAATGGAGGTCTACACGTTTATAGTTTTTTCAGCCCACCATGTTGACTATATTGTGGTGGAGGGACTCTAAACTTGGAATGACACACTCTCAAGTATTTGCTTATTGATGTAGCTGTTTAGTGACTAGTGGAAATATGCTTAATAACTAAATATTGTGTTATTATGATTGTGCCTAAGTAAATGAAAAGAGTATGGAAGGAGAAATTTGAAAATCTCCGAACACGATAAATACAAACAAATACTGCAGTTTCGGTTTGACTGAGACTGTTCATGAACAGTAGTGAAAAGTGCTTGCTACCGTTCAGGCCCTCTATCCCGGGTTGATCAGAACTCAATATTTAAAATGTCAATATTACAAAACTTTTAGTCATCCCGAAGATGGTATGCAAATGACGGTAAACATGGAACCTTCAACGAGGTATTTTCCCACAATTCCATGAACAGCGGCGTATGGTCTCAGTTTCTAACAAAATGCTTTGCCCTAAACGAGAAAACAATGGCCAAAATAAACAAAATGGAATTTAGTTGGGAGCAGAGGTTATTAAGCCTCCGAAACACGGACAACAGTCAAAACCTAAATTAAAAAGCAGGCAATACATCCTAAGGATGATTCAGCAATATTCATACCTTTAAAGGCTGGAGTAGTGGAACCACCTATTCTAAATTCAAGTAAGAAAACATACTTATTTGAGAATGTAGCACCGATATCTGTAATAAATATCGGGCTCAGCGATCTCCAAGGATCGGAATGAATAATAGTTCTGATTGCAAGCACGGGGAGACGTTTAACTTCCGCCATACTGCACTAGCAACGCTACTGTTATATATAAAACGAGCATGAAAGGAGCAATTTGGAGATCACAATAAACACAAAATATATTGCAGTCTCGGTTTGAAAAGTGCTTGCTATAGTTCAGGCTCTCTAGCACCGGGTTGAGCAGAACTCGATATTTAAAAGTCAATAGTACAGAATTTTCAGCCATCCTGGAGATGGTATCCATACGACGGTGAACATGAAACCTTCAATGAGGTATTTTCACACTGTTTCATTGCCAGCGGCATACGGCACACGAGAAAACAATCGGCGAAATTACAAAAAAATGGAATTTAGTTGGGAGCACTTGCCTAAATAAGCCCACAGCTGATTTCTATATACTCTGTTTACCTCCGTGGACGAATGGTTAACGACGTTGCGTTGTAAACTTTTGCCTCTCACCGCTGCGGGTTCGAATCTCACTGGGAGCTCGACTTGTGAGGAAGTGCCGATTCTTATGGATGGCGGGAGGTTTACAGTACTGGTTCTACCCAGGAAAAGTGGGTGGTCTGCCTCCACCAAATTGTTTTTCGACCGTCATATATAACCTTACATGTGTTGAAAATAAAGTAAAACAATATACAAACAACCGAACAAATCAGGTGATTATTGAGGTGTGCACAATGCAATAAACCGTTTGTTCCGACACATTCCCTTCCGTCATTTTACTGCACTGTGTAGCCTTTGATTATGACCTGTTTATTCACAGTGAATGATCTTACTTTCGTCTTTATATATTTCCAAAAACTAATATCGTCTCAAATATACTATACTTTTTAAAATTATACCACATTACATAATTTGGCTTTTCATAAATAAATAATATCATACCAACATATTAATCTTAGGACATAATGATACAAATTCAAACTATGGTGGCTGATTTCTTCCATTTGTCGTCTTTTCGGTATTTCGCCCCCGAATAGACGACAGAACGAAAAGACGACAGAACGAAAAGACGCCATTTCAAGGGCGAAGGGACGACAGAACGCCACGCGAAAAGACGACACTTCAGCCGCGAAAAGACGCCATTTGATATTGTCGTCTTTTTGTTATTTTTGTGTGGCCTTCGGTCGTCTTTTCGCCCTTGAAATTGTGTCTTTTCGTTCTGTCGTTCTGTCGTCCTTTCGTTCTGTCGTCTTTTCGCGCTGCATTTGTCGTCTTTTCGTTTCGTCGTCATTTCGTTCTGTCGTGTTTTGGTTCTGTCGTTCTGTCGTCTTTTCGTTCTGTTGTCTTTTCGTTCTGCCGTTCTTTCGTCTTTTCGTTCTGTCGTCTTTTCTCCTTCCGGTTGACATGCGCGTTTCGGTCATTGCGGCCATTTCATTGTGACTACTAGAAGTCGGGACGATTTTGAACTGTCGGAGAATCGGGCAAAATCGACAGGGAGTGTGCATACCGTATGCTCAATAAATAATAATCGAAGGATTACTTTAAAGCGATAAACGACCCGAAATCTGTATTTGTTCAACCCGATGAAGTTGTCATCCATTTTAATGAAAGATACCTTAACGGAGAATTGCAAATTATGTTCGAAGGACTAGATACTGAAATTTCAATATCGGAAATATCAAAAGGATTTAAAGAATGACAATTAGGACGTTCAGGGGATCCCGACTCGTTGATTAACGATTTTTTTAAATATGGTATAGACCATCTTACCACATATTTGTGTAAATAGTTTAATTACGCTATTTGATAAACGACATTTTCCAGAAAAATGGTCGGAAGGATCTGTTGTTCCGATTCTTAAAGAGGCGATATAAATGAACCAGAAAATTACAGAGGAATATATTTGGTAGACTATTTACTAGAATCCTAAATAACAGACTTAGCACCTGTGCTGAGAAATATCAGGTTTATGTTGAAGCAAAGGCGAGTTTTCGTAAACATATGGGTACCATAGATAATATATTTGTTGTACATGGACTTATAACGCATATGTTCAATGCAAATAAGAAATTGTATGTTGCTTTTATAGATTTTACAAAATCGTTCGATTATGTAGTACGAGATATTCTGTGGTTTAAACTGTTAAAGTATGGGGTCAGGGGTAATATATTAGATGTCATTACGTCAATGTACAGTAATGTGAAATCAAGAATTAAGCATGACAACCAGTTAAGTGAAAGTTTTACATGCTTCATAGGGGTCCGCCAGGGCGAATGTATGTCACCATTTTTATTTTCAATGTACTTAAATGACCTTGAAGAAACTTTTATTTTAAGTGGATATGAAGGTATTGATGTGGGAATGTTAAAATTATGTCTATTATTATATGCAGATGATACTGTTATTTTCTCTAATTCAGAGACATGTTTGCAAAATGGTTTAAACATTTTAAAAGACTACTGTAGTAAATGGAAAGAAAGATATAAAAATCGAACAGGGAAAGTAGCATTCAATGACGACAGTCAAACACAAAAACAAACACGCAAACAGACAAACGAGAAGGCAAAAGTAATAAAAAATGCAAACGACATCACAACCACAAAAGTGTTGACAATAGGGCTTCCGCATTGGAACGGTCAGTGGCCTTTTCCCAATTAAACGGAACACTGTAAATAAAGAAATCCCCGCCATGAAATATTCTCTAACCAACAAGGCAGCGTTATCAGGCAATATAAGTAAAACACCTAGATGCTCGTTTATATATAAATACAAAAAAAGCCTAGAAATCCACAATGAAGGTACTCGATGACTTTGCAGAAGCCAGAGCAACAAGAGAAAAAAACATTGAGGGCACGACAAGACAAGAAGCTCAATGTGAATGTTAATAAAACTTCAAAAAAGGAGGGATAAACCGCAGAGAGTTACGTTTCGAATACAATGCGTTGATATAGAAATTGTCAATAATGTTTCCTACTTAGGAGTTATATTTACTACAGGGGTTTCTTTCTCCGAAACATATGATGCACGGTCAGGCCAAGCTCATAAAGCGATATTTAAATTAAAATCGTATGTCTATAAATTCCCAGACATATCAGTTAGTCACATGTTAGATGTATTTGATAAGCTTATACTGCCTATATTAAGTTATGGGGGTGAAGTTTGGGGATAGTTCTCGAAAGAGTACATTTACAATACTGTAAACATATTTTAGGAGTAAGAATACAAACACAAAACAATTTTATATAGTGAGTGAGCGAGCGAGCGAGCGAGCGAGCGAGTGAGTGAGTGAGTGAGTGAGTGAGTGAGTGAGTGAGTGAGTGAGTGAGTGAGTGAGTGAGTGAGTGAGTGAGTGAGTGAGTGAGTGAGTGAGTGAGTGAGTGAGTGAGTGAGTGAGTGAGTGAGTGAGTGAGTGAGTGAGTGAGTGAGTGAGTGAGTGAGTGAGTGAGTGAGTGAGTGAGTGAGTGAGTGAGTGAGTGAGTGAGTGAGTGAGTGAGTGAGTGAGTGAGTGAGTGAGTGAGTGAGTGAGTGAGTGAGTGAGTGAGTGTTTATATATGTGTGCGCGAGTGGTTGCATGTGCGTGCACAACATTGATACAATATAATTATATCTTCATTTTGCATGAACTGCCATTGATAACTGTTAAGATAATTATGCATGTATTACATATAGTTATCTTTGCAAATAGTAAGGAAGATTTACAAAATAGTTTAAATAGCATGGAAGATTACTGTAGAAGGTGGAAACTTGTTGTTAATACTTTAAAAACAAAGATAATGATATTTAAAAAAGGTGGTTCTCTGCCACGAGATATTCATTTTTATTACAATGATACTGTTCTAGATATTGTTAATAGATTCAGCTACCTGGGTAACGTTTTTACAACTGGAGGATCATTCGCATATGCTCAATCTACACTTGCAGGTCAAGCGTTAAAGGCAATATTTAAAATGAATAAATGTCTTTATAAATTTACGGAATTACCAATTGCACATAGAATAGATTTATTTGATAAATTAATTACTCCTATTCTGAATTATGGGTCAGAAGTATGGGGCTTCAATCAGGCGAATGACATTGAAAGGGTTCATTTACAATTTTGTAAACGAATTTTGGGAGTGAAGAAGACAACACAAAACGATTTTGTATACGGCGAATTAGGTAGAAAACCTCTGGTTATTATGCGACATTATAATATCATAAAGTATTGTTTAAAAATATTAAATAAAAATGAAAACAAATATGTTAAGAAATTATATGATCTGATGTTATATGATATACTTGTGAAACCAAATATAAAGAATTGGGCTTCCTCGGTAAGAGAAATGTTATATCGAATGGGGTTTCATGATATATGGTTAACGCAAGGTGTTGGTAATGTAAAACTGTTTTTATGCATATTTAAACAAAGATTAAATGACACTTTTGTACAAAATTGGAATAGTAGATTAACTGATTCAAGTAGAGCTTTATTTTATAATAATATATGTAGTTTTAGATTTCAGCCATACCTCACATTATGTAACATAACAAAGTTTAGAACTGCTTTGACTAAATTAAGAGTCTCATCTCATAGATTACAAATAGAAGCAGGACGATGGAATAAACCAAACAGAACACCGATAAATGAGAGACAATGTTATGTTTGTAATATTTTAGAAGATGAGTTTCATTTCATGTTAGAATGCCCGTTATACTCCGATCTAAGAAAACAATTTATTAAAAAATACTATTGGAATAGACCGAATATGCATAAAATGGTTTTGTTAATTAATTCAACTTGTACAAAAGAAGTAAGAAACGCCGCCATTTTCATAAATAAAGCCTTTACTAAAAGGAACGAAACTATGTTTGCCAATAATTGAACTATATGTTGTAGAATGTATCACAAATTGGTGTAGCGTTGCTAATAATATGTATGTTTACTTGCATATGTATACCTGGTTGCTAAGCATCTACTTAAAATTATTTACGTGTTCATACAATTAAAAGCTGTTTGAATTATATGCAATCATGTATGTCATGTAAGAATATACATGAATAAGTATCAACAGGTAGTATGTTATGCGGACATGCAAATATATAATTGTCCTTAGTTGAAAAACCTTCTCCTAACAATGAAGAAGTTCATTATACATGTATATTATAATTATTTGCTGTTTAATTTGAAGACTGAGTTTGACTGTCAGCCATATATGTATATGTGTATGTATATCCTCATGGGCGGTTAGCCTATTGGAAATTTGAAAATAAACTACTTCAAAACTACTTCATGTATACTGATAGGCCATTGGTATTTTGTATGAATAAAGTATCTATCTATCTATCTGTAAACGCAGAATGGTCATCATAATTATATTGATCACTAGTCTTGTGTAAGGCAATAAACATGTAATTATGGTATGTCTTGTATGGTATGAATTGTATGAATTCTGCAACTCATTAATTAGTTCACACCTTATATAATGAAAACTGAAGTGATAATTATATGTTTGGCTTTATCTTAATCAGTTCTGTTTGAAAGTGTCAAGATTTAATTGCAATATGTATATTATATGAACGTATTTTGAACGAGCGAGTGGGGAATGATAATGTTATTGGAAGTATTACCTTTGTTGGTAATCAAGGGTATAGTCATGGAGTGTAAGTAAGTAAGTAAATATTTTATTATAGTGACATGTGTATACGCAAATAACAAACATTTAATACAAATGCATAGAGAAACACCCGGCCCAACGGACCTATAAGTCACCTTATAATTATAGTTTACAAGTAGTCAACATGGTTAAAGGTAATAGAAATTACTGTTATGAGCTAACAATGTGTATGTAGATCTATGGTATAGTTTAGTTGATTATGTCATAAGTACAGAACATATTTTCAAAGTGCATCGACGTTTGATGTTCTTGAACCCAATATTTTAAATGATCATTATCTTATATCGTTTTCTTTCGAATTTTCCAAACCAGGTAGCATAAATGAAGATATAAATTGTAATGATAAGAGAGTAAAATATAAGTGTGCATGGAAAACGAAAAGAAATATGATTACGTTGATTACGTTGAGAAACTTTCATCTCTTGATATAACAGAAAAATTGTATAGGTTTAATCAATCTGTAAATGAATGTTCAAATAGTGACGATGTTAATACTTGTATGAAGGATTTTCTAATATTATTGATGAAGTTGTCTCGCTTTTATTTATAAATAAAGTTATTTCTTCAGAAAACTATTCATCTAAAGATACAACGAAAGAGAGTCCTTGGTATACGGAGGAATGCTTTAATAGTAAATAAAATGTATATATGCTGAATAAATATGGTAAATGCTAGATCAAAGTATAAGTCACTTATATGTAGATGTAGATATGAGTATGATAAAACTGAAACAGATAAACTTATACAGGCTAAACATAGAAATGCTAAGATGTACTGGAATATGCTAAAAAGTGTGCTGGAACATTCAGATTAGTGCTTTTGAGCAATATTTTAAAACCCAGAGAGTCAATTCTTTACACCTGATGAAGATGTATTATATGTTATCGATAGATATGAAAATGATGAATTTAATATTATATTAGTGAATTAAATATTGAGATTACTGAACAAGGAATTATTAAAGGAATAAACCAACTTAAGTCAAACCGATCAGGAGGACCGGACCTATATTTAAATGATTTGTTTATACATGGTAAACATATTTTATCACCGGTATTACTTGAATTGTTCAAAAAAAAAATTGAATGGGATATTTTCCTGACAGCTGGTCAGAGGGTCATGTTATACCTTTACACACAAAAAAAGGAAGTATTAACGATGTAGATAATTATCGTGGTATTGCCTTTTTAAGTACTTTGGGTAAATTGTTTTCAAGAATTTTAAATATCATACTCACAAGCTGGGCTGAAAGTTATGGAGTAAACATTGGAACGCAAGCTGGTTTTATGTCAAACATGAGTACAGTGGATAATATGTTTGTGCTGCATGGTATAACATCATTTTATAAATACAGGTAAAAAAACTGTATTGTGCTTTTGTCGACTTTACAAAAGCTTTTGATTATGTAGTTCGAGAACATCTGTGGTTTAAAATGATTAAACTGGGAATTCGGGGTAAAATGTTTAATATTATTCATTCTATGTACCAGTCTGTGAAATCAAGAGTTAAGTATTGTAAT
The DNA here is from genome assembly GCA_037043455.1 of Cyrtodaria siliqua. Taxonomy (NCBI): domain Eukaryota; kingdom Metazoa; phylum Mollusca; class Bivalvia; order Adapedonta; family Hiatellidae; genus Cyrtodaria; species Cyrtodaria siliqua. The sequence goes on from JAWPHD010009882.1 coordinate 15,245, forward strand.
TTGTTGAGTGAAGAGTATAGTTGTATGCTAGGGGTTATGCAAGTCCTTTATTATTCTCAATGTTTTTGAATGATATTGGAGAAACATTTATGAATAATGGTATTGAAGATATTGATGTAAACATGTTTAAAGTATTTCTTATATTATTTGCGGATGATATTGTTAGTTTTGCAAATAGTAGTGAAGAATTACAAAATAGCTTCAATTTAATTTCAGAATACTGTGATAGGTGGAAACGTGTTGTTTATGGCTCAAAAACAAAAATAATGGTATTCAAAAAAGGTGGTTCATTACCGAGAGGTCTACTCTTTTATTATAAAGATATAAGCCGAAACACACGAAAACGACCCTTCAGACAAAATTTTCACATTTTACATTTTTTGATGTTTATGAAACACGGTGATTTTCTCTTTAAAAATCTCTTTATTTTATGTTGATATCTTGATTAAAAATTATTTTATCTCAATTTGAAAATTAAAGATTATACTCGCCATTAATTTTGACGTCGACGTCTGCGTCTTGGACGACGTAGTTGATTAAATAACATCAAAAAACATAAACTATTACCATTTTCTATAGCATCAACTATTTATATAAGAAAAAATATTCCCTATGATATAATAATTAGGTAAAACACATAAGTGACGAGAAATTTGATTAGTAATTAATTGATTACCGGCCGACGTCATAATTGTTACTTTATGACGTTGTCGTCTAAACGTCCGAATGGACGTTTTCGTGTGTTGCGGCTCATATTGTTCTAGATATAGTTAATAGTTTTAGTTACCTAGGTATTGTATTTACAACGGGTGGCTCTTTTTCTGATGCTCAGGCAACACTTGCAGGCCAAGCTTTGAAAGCAATTTTTAAAATGAATAAATGTCTTTACACATTTACGGTTTTATCTGTTAAACATAGGCTAGATTTGTTTGATAAGCTGATTACACCCATTTTGAACTATGGATCTGAAGTTTGGTGGTTTCTACAGGCGACTGCCATTGAAAGAGCACTCATGCAATTTTTTGAAAGGTTATTGGGAGTAAAAAAAATCAACACAAAAATTAGATATAGTGTCCTATAGAAACCACAGCGTCCGAACGCAATGGTATCGTAGGTCCGCACTGTACTGCAAACAAGGACTTGATAATACAACGAAAGAGACAAAAAACAACAGAAAGGGTGGTGAAGACAGGGTTACCGACTTGGAACGGTCAGTAGGAAATACGGCCTACTGGTTAGCTTGAATCGATTTTATATGCGCACAATCCTCGCTATTATCCTGTCTTCAGCGCCCAAATAGACAAGACAGTGTAAACAAAACTACATCCCATCAAAGGGAATTCACTAACAAAAAAGTCCACATCCAGAGAAACTAACTAAAGAAACGCATACAAAATAATAAACATCTCAGGATGTATCCAGAATCGTACTGAACAACCATAGTAGTTGCAGCTAAAGAGAAAATCAATCCAGGGTACGACCAGAAAACCCGAGGGACGAAAGCTCATGTACCCACCTCCCTTAGTTGGGGTTTCAGTAGATACAGTCATAGAGTCCCAAGAGGTAGTCCAATCATCGCACAAGTGAAACGTGAAGCGTAATGACTGACTGTAGAGGGGTCAATCACTAAACATGCAGTGCGCTGTAAAACCAAATGGTTATATTCTTTTCTGACGAACTTCCTGATTAAATGTGTAAAGCGGTCAGGAAACCCGTCAGACCGATTTTATATATGGAGAACTGGGTAGAAAGTCTATGTTATGTCATCGTCATTTTAATATTTTACAATACTAGGTTAAAATATTGTAAATTAATGAAAATAAATATGTAAAACAAATATATGTTTTGATGTTAAACGATATAAATGCTCAACCAATATAAAAAATTGGGCATCTTTAATGAGAGATATATTGTGCATTATGGGATTCAATGATGCAGTGGGTAATTCTAAATTGTTTTTGTTTGTTGCTAAACAGAGATAACATGACAACTGTATCCAAATTGTATCTGATTCAAGCAGAGCACGATTTTATAACTGTATATGTTGCAACCCTATCTTAATATTTGTAATATATCTAAATTTAGCAGTGCATTAACACAATTAGGAGTATCCTCACACAGACTAGAAATAGAAGCAGGACGTTGGAATAAACCTAATATAATTCCAGTAAATGAGCGAAAATGTAAATTTTGCAATATACTAGAAGACGAATTTCATTTTATGTTAGAATGCCCTATATATTCGGAGTTTTAAAAAAATACTATTGGAATAGTCCAAATATGCATAAACTTATTTTGTTAATTAACTCAGAGTGTCAAAAAGAAATTAGAAACGTTGCTATTTTTGTTTACAAATCTTTTAATAAACGAAATGAATGTTTGTTTGCAAATAATTGAATTAATAAATTAATGTTTAAATTAGCAAATTTAATCTGAATACTGTTTAAAACTGTTATTTGTTAAAAGCCTTCTCCACACAAATGAAAGGAACTATTATTAAATATATAATTTTGTACATAATGGTATCATAACGAACAAATGATATAGTGCATTTGTAAAATACGTTAGTTGTGAATATTGTATATTTTAACTGTCAGTCATATGTTCTGTAAAAATGTATATCCTCATGGGCTATTTGCCTTATGGAATTTTGATAATACACTTATAATAACTTATAATAATAATATGAACAGAGAATCTTAAATTAGTTCATATGTATTAGTTGTTTATGACTGTAATCTGGCTGTATGATCTTGCATAATGATGCCAAACACATGTATACAGTTCCAGTCCACCAAGTAAAGCAGGTTCGCAGATACAAGCTTACATGTACATACAAACTTCAATCGAGTGAAGACGACGAGCAATCGATGACAATTTCTCTTTTTTTTCTCGAAAGAGTCGAGCTAACATATTAAATATTAAGAACGTATATATGTGTAATATATTTACTATTACATTTCATATGTTTTAGATATAGTTCTAAACTATTAACGTATTACCATCAACTTAATATGTTACACAACTATTTTAAAATACATATTAAGAGAAAATCAAATATTATTGACTTCCAAATGAACTTTTAAGTTACCCCGGAAAGTAACACATTAAATACTAGTCATTTTATTACATTTTTACATGAACAACTCCATATTTATGTCCGCTAAACCATCCTTCATTGTTACATAACAATTTAAATAATAAGAATATAATGTTTACTCCAAACATAATAATTAGTACGACTGGCAGTATCAGTCCCGGAAAGTTATTAAATTACAAAGTCAAAATATTATATTTTAGTAACCCTCCGTTTATCATTGATTGGACAAAAGGTATGCACACATCCTGTATTTTTCCCCATTTCCCCAACAATTCAAAATCGTCCCCGACTTTTAGTAGTCACCGCGAAATGGCCGCCATGACCGAAACGTGCATGTCAACCGGAAGGCGAAAAGACGACAGAACGAACAGACGACAGAACGAAAAGACGACAGAACGAAAAGACGACAAATGCAACGCGAAAAGACGACAGAACGAACAGATGACACAATGACAGAACTAAAAGACGCCATTTCAAGGGCGAAAAGACGACAGAAGGCCACATAAAATAACGAAAAGACGACAATATCAAATGGCGTCTTTTCGCGGTTGAAATGTCGTTTTTTCGCGTGGCGTTCTATCGTCTTTTCGCCCTTGAAATGGCGTCTGTTCGTTCTGTCTTCTTTTCGAGCTGCATTTATCGTCTTTTAGTCCTGCCGTCTTTTCGTTCTGTCGTCTTTTCGGGGACGATATAACGAAAAGACGAGAAGACGACAAATGGCAGAAATCAGCCACCATACAAAATAACCATGTTTTGTTCAAAACATCGACATCACTAGTTCCATTATCTATTCTTTGTTATATATAAATATATTTGAAATGAGTCTATAATCAGTTGTACATACTCTAGAATACTTCATAAAACCTTAATATTTTTCATTTAACGTTTTCGTGAGAATACTTCGATCCCGTTTAAAGTAGCTATCCCATTAAACAACAGCCAAATTGTACAACGTATGTACAACGTTTCTGAACCACCTACTGACGACGAGGTATATAATATATATATAAAGACAGTAAATTACATAACTTGAGAATCCAAACTCTACAGACACAAGATAAACGGCTTAAATCAGCCAGACCAAACCTCAAAACTGGAGCGTCGAATTAAGAGATACCATTACCAACATAAAATTAATTTTACGCATATTCAATCATGGATATTTTAAAAAACCGGCAAATAAACTATACTTTTAATCAACCTATATACATAATTATATAAACCTGAACACCTGGATAGAGTTTTGATAATCGGTTTTGTAGTGTAATTTTGCCGTTATCTACCGGGTTAGTTTCTTTAAGAGTTTATCATGCTTGCACAATACTGGCATGCATATTTATTTATGTATAACTCATACAGAATCCATGATAACCTACTTTTTGACGCATCTGTGTTTACCACTCATGAGGTCGAGTTGAAGTCTCTGCATTGTTGGATTACGTTCTGTCGTTGGAAAACACTGTCCGGGATAGCCGCCACATCTACCCGTGAACTGTTGTGGGACGTCTGGCAATAAAGGCATGTAACTATTATAGTTCTTGCATTAAGTGAAATAAAAACATTAATACACGTGTTTTTCTTTATGGTATATAGACTATAGCAACGCTTTTTGCGGTTTTACTCAGAAAGAATGTAATTTATATTTAGACATGCGTCAAATGAAATGACCGACTTGACAATGCTGTGTTTCATTTAATATCTGTTATCTATGCTATTTGGTTTAAAAACATTTGTCAAAAACATATAAAAATACATGTGAAATATATATAGCAAAGATGCTCAACTGCAAAATGCTATTGTGTTCAATGTTAGGGGCTTGTAATTAAACAAGTCATCGTCAGGTATTGTGACACTATCACCTACACGCATTAACTCACTTATAGATTACACTCATAAACGTTTAATAGTTTATGAAACTGGGCAGTAAATCAAATGCTATATGTATTTTTATCAAAAATATTTTTATTTGTTTAGCAATGAGAAAGTTGATCTAACATCTATCTTTACTTTTACTCATTACAGGATAATTTAACATTATTTTTATTAATTATTTATCAAATTGCTTTAGTCATAGTTTCGAGTTCGAATGTTCGAATGGTTGCAACCTTCTCTAATGTTCTTGAACATGTGATGGGTGTCTCACGGGGCAGAATTCTCGAATTACCTTTTTCGCCGAAGGAAATGGCTCACTTTGTATAGATATGTGCTTTTTAATTATTAAAACTTGCATACATACATTCAGAAAATAATGAAGCATAAACATACCTGAATAGAGGACTTTGGTGATAATTATTTGCCGTGAACTCGCAAAAAGTCACGTGGTTTCGCCACCGTGTTTATACTGATACCTCAATTCGGATAACCACGACCTCCAGAGAAACGTGTGTGGGGTCTCTTACCTGCTGAGAATACACTAACATAAGCCAGTCCTCCACATTTCTGATTGGGGTCACCTGAGCAAGGTGTGTCACACGATGTGCCAAAAACCTGCGAATTCCTTAACTCTCGATAAGTGTATCCACAATGGCATCCCGTGCCGTGCTGTAAACAAATAAAACGAAAGCATTAATAAAGTTGAAGCATATATCAAAGATAAAGTTGCAGACTAAATGCTACTGACACTTTGTATGTCAGAGTGGTAAGGCATAGTTCATGCGCATACTGTAACGTAATCAAATACTTGTGTGTCTGAACAATTCTATTTGTTAAATTCCAAATAGCGCAACAGTGTCTGCCACCTCCTCGTTGATTGAAACGTACGATGACCAGCAGATTGGATACTCGATGATGACGTCTACCTAAATCCTTTAAAAGACGGTAACGTTTCAATCCTGTCACGCCGTATATATGTTTAATGGTTCGATCTCTTGTTTTTTCTGGCTTATGACCAGCCAGTTGGATGACAAGTCAGTTAGTTGGATAACAACCAGTTGGATGACAAGCCAGTTAGTTGGATGACAAGCCAGTTGGATGACAAGCCAGTTAGTTGGACGACAAGCCAGTTTAATGACAAGCCAGTTAGTTGGATGACAAGCCTTTTGGATGACAAGCCAGTTAGTTGGACGACAAGCCAGTTGGATGACAAGCCAGATGGATGACAAGCCAGTTAGTTGGATGACAAGCCAGTTAGATGAAAAGCCAGTTAGTTGGATGACAAGCCAGTTGGATGACAGGCCAGTTAGTTGGATGACAAGCCAGTTAGTTGGATGACAAGCCAGTTGGATGACAAGCCAGTTAGTTGGATGACAAGCCAGTTGGATGACAGGCCAGTTAGTTCGATGACAAGCCAGTTAGTTGGATGACAAGCCAGTTAGTTGGATAACAAGCCAGTTGGATGACAAGGTAGATAGTTGGATGACAAGCCAGTTAGTTGGATAACAAGCCAGTTGGATGACAAGCCAGTTAGTTGGATGACAAGCCTTTTAGATGACAAGCCAGTTGGATGACAAGCCAGATGGATGACAAGCCAGTTAGTTAGATAACAAGCCAGTTAGATGACAAGCCAGTTAGTTGGATGACAAGCCAGTTAGTTGGATAACAAGCCAGTTAGATGACAAGCCAGTTAGTTGGATGACAAGACAGTTAGATGACAAGTCTGTCGGATGACAAACCAGTTAGTTGGATGACAACCCAGTTAGTTGGATAACAAGCCAGTTAGATGACAAGCCAGTTAGTTGGATGACAAGCCAGTTAGTTGGATAACAAGCCAGTTGGATGACAAGCCAGTTAGTTGATAAAAAGCCAGTTGGATGACAAGCCAGTCATTGGATGACAAGCCAGTTGGATGACAAGCCAGTTTGTTGGATGACAAGCGAGTTAGTTGGATTACAAGCCAGTTGGATGACAAACCAGTTAATTGGATGATAAGTCAGGTGGATGACAAGCCAGTTAGTTGGATGACAAGCTAGTTGGGTGACAAGCCAGTTAGTTGGATGACATGCCAGTTGGATGACAAGCCAGTTAGTTAGATGACAGGCCATTTGGACGACAAGCCATTTAGTTGGATGAAAAGCCAGTTAGTTGGATGACAAGCCAGTTAGATGGATGACAAGCCAGTTGGATGACAAGCCAGTTCTTTATCTAGGTGTTTGTATGTTTTATATTCTGATATATGTATATGATCATTATTAAACATGGTCCTTATTTCGCCTTTTAATGTGGCCTAGAATTTAGAATGGGATTTCTTAATTTGCACTGTCCCGTTTTAGGAAGGTATTAGCTAAAAGTAAGGTGTGATTCACGATAAAACCCGTTTAAACCCTCAGTGGTCCCTTTTGCCACTGACCTGTTCAAGGCGACAGCCCTATCGACAACCTATTTGTGTATGTCTCGCACTTAATGAACTTAAATAGGTCGTGTAGCATTCAAGGAAACCTGTCAACCAAAGACGCATCGAAACTAAGACAATTACAGGAATAAATAGGGGTAAGATGTGTCACACCACAAACATAAAAGGGTTGGCAATAGGGCTACATCATCGGAATGATCAGAGGCAAACAGAAAAGGTCGCAGAGTGTTTAAACAACCAGGTTCTAGGATGAACCAAACTACACTTTTACCTATACTCGTCTCAGTTAACTGGGACAGGTGTTGTTTTTTTTAACTCTTAAAACTATGTGTGATACTTTTAAGCACATTTTATTACAATGTACTATACAATACATGTCAAATTTTACGACCAAAGCATTGACATGTTCGACCTATCCAAGTATACGATTGTTTTGTTTTCTTAATTAACAAATCTTAACTAAAACTATAAAATAAATATTAATAAAAGTATATGTCAACGTCAAACAGGCCGTTATTGTCAATAATTTCATTTCTATGTTTTTGTTCATGTTATTGTCTTCTTGTCGATGATCATTGAACATTAGAAAAATTGCTTATCATCCATGGTAACGAACAGCATTAGTCCTACCCCAACTGCTGCGTATTCGGATCCACGCTTCAGACAATATTTAATACATGTTTGTGGGGTATTATTGAGAGTGTCTTCATGCCATGGTAATGATCTGTCAGGGTGGTGGCATCCTTTATAAGCTGAAAACATATGACAAAGTGTATATATTTATATTTATATAAATAAATAATGAATAAATCCCTAGCACCGGCTTAAGTGTTATTCTACTTAAAATTCATAAAGACTGAGACTGATGATCCCGAAGGACGATTTATAGTCGCTGTGAAATGTTACAGCCGTCAAAAAGAACTAAACAAACATTAGTATGAATGTCAATAACTACTAAAAAGGAGATCCCTTCGAATCAACAAACATGTTGTTTTGCAAACGTGGACAAAAATATGATAACTACTATACATGGTTGAGTACTGTACATTGTTTGCAAGACGTAGTACTTGGAAATGTTGTTATTATTACCCACAGAGAGAGAAGGAGTATACACAGAAATTTGGGAACATTGCCATTCTTTTACTTTTGAATTCAATGGTTCTTTAGCGTTTTCGGAGAACAGACTCTTAAACAAGGGACCGTACGGTTTACGTCACCATGCAAAAACGAGCGAAAGGAATATTGTTTTGCCTAAAAGTTTCGGTATTCTATATATAGCATGGTCTTGACCACGCCCCGTTCAAGGAGTGACCTGAGCCAGAAGTGAAAGATCAAAACAAATCAAAACAGATAAATTCTTCAAAATACATTTTCAGATCTATTAATGAATTAATAAATAAAATGTATTAAAATGAGAGCATTTATTTTTACCAAATGTATTTTTCAAACATGAAATTTTGAGATAAACCCCCACTCATAAACAGGTAAATCATTTCTGCGGTTATGCATATAGACGAATATGGAAAGTTCTGTAGAGGAAACATGCTGAAATTATAGGAACAACTTTTTAAATTTGTTGTTGTTTGATTTTTATCATCGGAAAAGTTTGCATTTTGACCTATAGCAAAGCAGTTAGTGAATCGCAACCTAAATACAGTAAGTGGTCCTTCGGAATAAACGGATACAAACAAATGAAGGAAAAAAAATTGGTTTAATGTTAAAAAATAGATGCAATATAAGATGCAAAACCTCGCACACTCGTAGCAACGGCTTAATCGGAATACTACTTAAAGGCGTAGTGGTTAGGCTATATGGTCCAAAAGGATGAGTAAGTATTAAAACTATTGATTCGTAGCGAAAGGAGACGTTTTGCGACCGCCACGCTGTACGTAACGAAATCTACTGTGAATGTCAATAAATACAGTAAAGGGGATCCTAAAATATAGATTTAAAATTCGAACAGGAAAAGTAGCATTCAAGGACGACCGTCAAACAGAAAACACACAGAAACAAAGAACAACTGTATATAAAGATAAATAAAATACAAGATAAGAAGTCACACTGAAGAAAACTAGTGGCAGTGATGGAACTGAAGCTCGTAACATCCGGATTCCAGGACTATGGAGCTAACTAGTGAGTCAAGCCCATTTTAATAAACCCTTTCGTAAAATCCAATAATATTATGACGGCCCTCACGTTGCAAAATGACTTTCATAAAATAACAAATCCTTTCAGAAATTAAAACTCTGTCATTTTCACGGGATCATGTATAGAATTGTTTATGGATTAGCACAACAGAATAAAAGTTCTGTATTGACGCCTTGAAATAATATATTCTAATCAAACAAACTGATTCGCACATAGCAATATAATAACGTATAGTACTTCTCCTTGTAAAAGTTGAGACGTTTGACAAGGACAGGTATGTTCGTAGTATTGTTTTGTCACTGTCCTTAGTTCGATTTTCGCTTGAACTGGCAGGTCCTGCGTTCACTCTTCGTTACCAGATTTGAGTTCGAATTTCATATCCACTCGATATTTTTCACAAGTACAGTGCACATGAATAACCTATAACCATTTTCACGAATGCTGAACACTTGCCGAGCTTGTACAAATAATATGTTCCCATTTCAAAGAAAAGAAGCATGTTCAGAGAATTATGGTCCGCCGCCAAATGGCTATAACTCCAGCATGCTAGGTGTGATCTGGCTGGTTATCAAACTTGGATGAGATATAATGTCCATAAACATTAACCGAAACACAACCCATTGGCATTATGGTTTAGGTGTAAACATCTACCGAAATACAACCCACTGTCATTATGGTTTAGATGTAAACATATACCGAAACACAATCCACTGTCATTATGGTTTAGATGTAAACATCTACCGAAACAAAATCCACTGTCATTATGGTTTAGATGTAAACATATACCGAAACACAATCCACTGTCATTATGGTTTAGATGTAAACATATACCGAAACAAAATCCACTGTCATTATGGTTTAGATGTAAACATCTACCGAAACACAATCCACTGTCATTATGGTTTAGATGTAAATATATACCGAAACACAATCCACTGTCATTATGGTTTAGATGTAAACATATACCGAAACAAAATCCACTGTCATTATGGTTTAGATGTAAACATATACTGAAACACAATCCACTGTCATTATGATTTAGATGTAAACATTTACCGACATACAACCCACTGTCATTATGGTTTAGATGTAAACATATACCGAAACACAATCCACTGTCATTATGGTTTAGATGTAAACATCTACCGACATACAACCACTGTCATTATGGTTTAGATGTAAACATATACCGAAACAAAATCCACTGTCATTATGGTTTAGATGTAAACATATACCGAAACACAACCCACTGGCATTATGGTTTAGATGTCAATATATACCGAAATACAACTCACTGGCATTATGGTTTAGATGTTAACATATACAGAAATACAACCCACTTTCATTATGGTTTAGATGTAAACATAAACCGAAAGACAACCCACTGAGAGTAGGTTGAAATGCGCTTACCAAACTCAGATGACCAAACGTTGTTGCACGTATAAAGCAACAGCAGGAGAATGAGTCGACCTATACAAATATGGAACCAATTATTATAAGGAATATATACCGAATTGTCACGCACTTTAATGACTAGGAAAGTGAATCGAGAATCACAAAGCCGGAAACGAACGAAACAGAAATGCGTCAATTAGAAATCAAAGCCTTTTTGAAAACGTCAGTGTATTTTTCCAAACAAATAAAGTGTGTTTGAGCATTTAATAGGATCATTGGATACACAACTGTAAAGTAACATACGTTATTTGATTGAACTTTTTCCATGAGTAGCAATCAATAAGGCATATTCCATATGGGATAACTTTAAGATATAAATGGTACTCTAAACACATACTATTGTTGTTAAAGGAAGAGTTCAATAGCGAAATGTTTCCACTTGCGTAGTTGCCCGTCGATGACCATTGCATATCTGCCACGAGTGAAAACGGGGTACCAGACGTATCTATTTGGAACACGCCTCTTGGTACACACTCGGCTGAGCTGGTCCATTTATCACCGGCTGAACCATACCTGAAATGAAACATCACGAAAATAAACTAGTTGACAATAGTGGTAACATAAACTAATTGACAATAGTGGTAACATAAACTAGTTGACAATAGTGGTAACATAAACTAGTTAACAATAGTGGTAACATAAACTAGTTGACAATAGTGGTAACATAAACTAATTGTTTTAAACATATTTATTTTACATCGATTGCGAAACAAGTTCTTGCAACTTAGATTAATCACTCTCGATGGCTTCCTGGGTAGAACCAGTACTAAGCAATGTGGATTAATTATCTTGCTCAGGGATAAATAATGTGGCCGCGATGGAGGATCGAACCCACGACCTCTCGATCAGGAGTTCGGCGCTCTACCACTGGACCACGCATTCCACATAAACTAATTGACAATAGTGGTAACATAAACTAGTTGACAATAGTGGCAACATAAACTAGTTGACAATAGTGGTAACATAAACTAGTTGACAATAGTGGCAACATAGACTAGTTGACAATAGTGGCAACATAAACTAGTTGACAATAGTACTGAATCAAGTATAGATCTTGTTGAATTGGAAACTGATGCTTCACGTGTGATGACTGTTTGAGCATTGACAAGCTAATCTGCTATGGTAAATTAATTGTATATTACTTTTTTTTATTCAATTGATGACGGGGAGTAGAACTTCATATACATAAACAGATGTAAATGCAGGACATATGTATTTACTGAAATAATAAAGAAACGCATAGTCACAGTAATGTGGCCAAATAATTTGAACAAGAGGGTCAAGTTTGCCCTAAATCGCTCACCCGAGATAGGTTTAAATAATCAGTTTGTTAAGTGTCAATGCAGTAGGTATGACGTTATTACATTTCAAAGTTATCACTGAATCAATCTTGATATTTAAAGTGTGTTTATGTAGAAAAATGCAATTTTAATGTGTACATATTCACACTAACTTGTTGTACAGGTAAGTTGTAGCATAGTGGCTAAACAAACAATGATTTACAGAAACTACAAAGATAACAACATTAAATGGATCACTATATAATAAGAACAGCATATTTCTATCAGGATTAATGTTTATTCATGATTATTATTTCAAGTGAAAATAATTCAAGTCTTTTAATAATGTTCCTTCTCGTTGCCATAGCAACCAGGTTTTCGAATTGACCTACCCCATTTTATCTATTTTGATAAAGGATTACCCGAGGATGCTTTCTGTAAAGTTCCATCAAATCTGGTAAAGTCGTTTAGGAGGAGATGTCGTATGAAGTTTTCGATATAACTTTATAGGGGAAATGGCCCCGTCCCATGACAGCCATGTTTCTAAATGAATTATGGCGGCTTAAGCAATCTTGATAGAAGATCCCCTAATAATCACTTCTGTGAAACTATTTCTGATTGACAGTTAAAGTGGAGACGATTTTTTAAGTGTTTTAATTATTTTCCTTCTCGTTGCCATAGCAACCAGTTTTTGGGTGGTCATCTATTTTGATAAAGGACTACATACCAGTACTGTCAGAGGAGATGATTTTTTAAAGTATTGCTAAAATACAAATATTTTGTTGACATAGCAACCACGTTTTCGGCTAGATCAGCCCGATTTTAGCTGTTTTGGTAAAGGACTATCAAATGATGCTTCCGAGGAAAAGTCGTTTGAAGCAAAATTTAACGACAACGGACGGACGAACGTCAGAGGAAGAGTGATCCCTTCGGCCCAGGTGAGCTAAAAACCTAATGTAGCCATGTACCATTCATATAACAGCAATATATTATACATTCAATAGATAACAGAAATTCCCGTTATGCCTTTCTTTATCCTTTCAGTAAACTTAGCTCAGATGTTTTATAAAAAAAAGTATGATAATGGACCTTTGGAAACGGCCGAGCACGACACATACGAAATATTGCAGTCTCGGTTTGATTGAAACTGTTCATGAGCGGTAGTGTAATATGCTAGCTACCGCTCACGCCCTCTAGCCCCGGGTTGAAAGTTGTGGTACGGCTATATTTTGCTCAGTAGCGTGTCTAGCCCACAATTTTAACATCCCCTTTGTCTGAATAATAATCAGAATTCCCAACGAAAATACAATAAACTGTGCAGCGCAACTTTTTGTGGATTGCATAAACAAACTGCATGTGCTAATATATTTTAAAGTCCTGTAGTTATACTACCTCAAGAGCCTTCCTAGTTTGTCAGAGGATATGACCTGGTCTTTATTTACATAACCCCGTTTGTCAGAGGATATGGACTGGTCTTTATTTACATTACCCCGTTTGTCAGAGGATATGGACTGGTCTTTATTTACATTACCCCGTTTAATTGGTATGACAATAAAGTGAGGTAAGAGTGCACCCTTTAACCTGGACTCAAATTCATCAATAACATTTTAAACTCAGACTCAGGCTCTACCTTCCAACTCAAGTTAAGAATTGAATTGAATTGAATTTTGTTTAACGGCTCATCAACACAGTATAGGTTATTTAGAGCCGCCCCAGAGAGAGAGGAAGGATACATAGAAATCCGAGAACCTGCCATACTCTTATTATCGAATAGATTCCTATGGTTCTTTTACGTGCTCGGAGGATAGACCGATACACGGGACCGCCCGGTAAGACTCCGGATTTGGAACTCAGACTCAAGCTCTCAGTCTAAAAACAGAATCAGATTTTTGATGAATTAACCTAAGTTCCATATTTTTCAAATCTAAGTTCGAATCATAGATTTGAGTCTTAGACTCAAACATACTGATTAATTTTAGTACTGGTTGTTTAAACCCAAAGTACCGTTTTATTGCCACTGACCGTTCCATGGTGGTACCCCTATTGTTGTTGCCACTGACCGTTCCATGGTGGTACCCCTATTGTTGTTGCCACTGACCGTTCCATGGTGGTACCCCTATTGTTGTTGCCACTGACCGTTCCATGGTGGTTCCCCTATTGTTGTTGCCACTGACCGTTCCATGGTGGTACCCCTATTGTTGTTGCCACTGACCGTTCCATGGCAGTGTTGTTTTTCCACTGACCGTTCCATGGCGGTACCCCTATTGTTTTTCCACTGACCGTTCCATGGCGGTATCCCTATTGGTTTTGCCACTGACAGTTCCATGGCGGTACCCTTATTGTTTTATTGCTTTATGTTTGATGTGTCGCATGCTTTGTTTCTATTTTTCTTGTAACTAGCTGTTTGTTTCGTATGCGTGATGATGGATGAATATGTTTATGAATGCTTCATTTCATGTTTGATATTTATAACCTACTTTTATCAAAATACCATAAAAAGAAATATAAAAAGATCGGACAGGGAAAGTAGCATTCAAGAAGGACAGTCAACCATAAAACACAGAAACAAACACGCCAACAGACAAACAAGAAGGTAATAATAAATGTAAACGACATCACAAACACAAAAGGGTTGACAATAGGGCTACCGCCCTGGACCGGTCAGTGGCAAAGAGGGGACTGAGGGTTTAAACCGGTTCTAGGGTGCACCAAACCTCCCACTTAACCTACTGCCATCCCATTAAAACAGGACAGTGTAAATAAAGAAATCCCCGCCATGATCTAATCTCTAACCAACAATGCAGCATCAATAGGCAATATAAGTTAAAAGAAATATAAAAATATCGGACAGGGAAAGTAGCATTCAAGGCGGGCAGTCAACCACAAAACACAGAAACAAACACGCAAACATACAAACAAGAAGTCTAAAGGGCAAACTTGTTTAAGGGTCCTTTCGTGTAGATATGAACAATTGCGTCTGTTTCCACGTGTGTCACGAGATGAACGTGGGAAATGATTGTTTGGGCAGACGTTGGGTTATAAAGTGCATTGTTTTCCAATAATGGCCGGGGAAATTAAAAGTTGCTTTACTCGGAACAGTCGTTTGGAATGGGTGTGATTCACAGGTAGTGGTCAGTATATATAGTTTATGAAATTTTGTTGTATACTTGTATTCAATGGGAATCGTGATGTTGTTACATCTGGTCAACTTTTATATGGTTCTCAAGCATAAACTTGATACAACTAGCATATGAAGTTAACTTTATTAGATATAATTATTGTAGTCGATCATTAATTGTAATACACGATTTAATTGATAACGTTGTATATTAGGTACATTGGTTAACGGTGAAATGAATCACATGTATATATGCCGATGCGTATAAAGCATTAATTGTAATACAATATTAAATTGATAACGTTGTGTATTAGGTGCATTGGTTAACAGTGGTAAACGGTGAGATGATATACCTGTTTAAATGTCGATGCGTATAAATGGCGTTGTAGAATACGTATACATTGCTTCACATCATAACTAGAGAGTGGCTCACATATATTTACTAGATAATGATTTGTTTGAATAACGATAATTGTTGTGTTAATGAACCGGCGTCTAAACGTATCTATCATTACAGCCTAAGTCTCCCGGTGAGGTATGTAAGCAGTCTAGGTGATTTAGCGCATAACGTAGTGAGCGGGTGGAGACGGTCTCCGTACCTGGACAACATGGTCAGGTGTTCATAGAAGCAACAATCCCCGGGACACGTGGTTGGCTTGTCATCACACCTCAGTGGAGGAACTTCACCCGGCAACCTCGTTGGAGGCTATTCATTGCGTCATCTACCCATATAGAAGGTTTTTGATGACAATCAACGTTTACATGGAGTCACGCGCATTATAAACATGCCGTTAGATCATACTTCTTTGTAACGTTACTGATCATAAACATCGTTGTAACTTCAACAACACGTTCGTGTCCTCTAGAGACAGTCGACGTATTAAGTATTCGTGGCAATACTACGAACGTCTAATACGTTCATGGGAAAAGTATTTTTCATCTTTCATCTGTGTATTCGCTTGTTTTTCTTTGATAATTGTATATATTATATATATTGTTTAACATATTGTAAAAATTGCATTAAACTTATGTAAATGCAATCACCAACATTGATTCTTTCTTGAGTTAGTCCCAACCACTAGGGTCATCTTGCGACAATCACTCGTAATGTAGTAATGATGTTTGCTAAGTGCATGTATTGTGAATAATAAAAGATAAACAAAGAATTGAAATTGAATAAGCGGATTTGAAATGTTATTTGCAATGCTTTCGTTTCTTTTCTTTTTTTTGTCTTTTTTTTTTTTGTCTATTTTTTGTGAAGGTGGCCATCCTGATTAACATTACACGTTAAGCTGTTTCAGAGTTCACTTTGCATGAGCTCATCTGGTCAGCAGAGCCACAAATACATTTATAATGCATGTATGTTAAACATTATAACTTGTGTCTACACATTTTTTATTGACTTTGACACAGACTTTGAGTTGTAAGAAATCTTGCGAAAATTAATGGACACCTTTAAACAATATGCAGTAAATAATACATACATGACTTGTCTGTTGCCTGTCTGGTTTGCAAATGTGAAGTCGCCGGTATCTACCACAAGTGTGTCTACGTCAATTGCTATTTTATGGAACTCCGATCTCCCTCTGTTTTCAAATAGTTCCACTGGATATTTATCCGCGCACGTGTTGGGATCACCTAATTAAAATAAAATAGTAAATTAACAATATTTAAATAAACTGTATCTATGTAATAAGCAAATAATTGTCAGGTTTCAAAATTCAGTCTTAAAAAATAATATTTTCTTCAGATAATTCATTTTGTTTTTCACTTATTGTTTTAGTTGAATCCATTAGACGACATGCTTCAAACCTGCAGAACTGCGGAGTTGCTGCACCATTTACGATAGAGCTACTTTCCACATTTGCATACGCGGTGTCATGATGAAGACCTTGAATGAGAATGATAAAAAAATACAAAATGAACAGGAATTGGGGTCCTACCTCTCTGACTTTAGCGGGATTTGCAGTGGCTGTATTCTACCCCGGAAATCACACGGGGAGAAACACATAGCTTACTGAAAGCAGAGGGCCAATTTCCTCAGATATTCATGAATATGTATTCCAACAATACCGTCATTTACGTAATAAAGAAACATCACTCTTCGCGTATCACTAATATAGACGGGTCCTGATTTTGGACAGTATCCAGAAAGCACCACATTCAATTCC
Organism: Cyrtodaria siliqua; assembly: GCA_037043455.1. Taxonomy (NCBI): domain Eukaryota; kingdom Metazoa; phylum Mollusca; class Bivalvia; order Adapedonta; family Hiatellidae; genus Cyrtodaria; species Cyrtodaria siliqua. Next base: position 32,805 of record JAWPHD010009882.1, read on the forward strand.
AGTTGTGTTTTAAGAAAACTATTATGGAAAGCTGGCATTGATAGCATTAAGAAAGTTGAACATAGTTATTAATATTAAAATTAAATGGAACAATATGTTATTTTTTCAGGTCTGTTTAATAGAGGCAGTGTCAGTGTGCAGTGTGTTACCACAGCCTGTTGTTCAACAAATCATTTCCCAGTCTCACAGTAATCTGTATAACTACATCAAGAGCCTTGTGTAAGCCAGTGTGTAGGTAAGCACAGTTTCAAAAAATCTATGAATTTATCAATGTATATTCTTTGCAAAATATGTGGCACTGTGCACCTGCACTTAGTCTCAGACTTCTTATACTAAAAACAAAACATGAATGAATGGTGTTTTACAGCACATCGACGCATAAATAGGTCACATTATCCATAGTACGATTGTAAAATGAAACGAACAAAATAAAAACATCTTTGTATTACATCTAAAATATTAAACTTAACCAGGACCCTGACTTAACATAATGTGCTGGCAGGGCCCAGCGATAGCATGGCGGACGATAGCAATCTGGAGCTTTCGGGTTCAATTCACACATGCACCACTGAGTTTCGTCTGTGTTTTCTTCCCTCAGCCGTGTTTGTTCCTCAGCCTTATGACGTCCTTCGGCCACGTAAATCATTTGAAAATGGCGGTTTCATTTGTAAAGTCTGCTAGTGCCGATAACAAGTGGCGAAATTCTCGTTGTTATGTGACTTTCTCGTGATACGGACTATGCAAACTGATAAAATATGGATTTATTTACGTATCGGTGCTTTACGTTAGAGAATTGATTGTGATTTGAAGCTGGAAAACTGCGCCGAAATTAACGGAATTAACGGACACCTGATTTTCGGTAAAATTCATTTGTTTACATTGGGGACATAGACAAACGACGAGCAGTGTCAAATTGCACTTTGGTAACTTTGAACTCGGATATCTCAGCAAATTTACAAGGAATCGTAGGAAGAAAGGTATTGTTGGATAGGAAATTCATTTCTGCACATGATAGTATATAGTGTGCATGTAACTGAGATTGTATCGAACGTCTGCTTGACCTCTGAAAAAGAACACCAGCATTTTCCAAAATTTCCCATTCATCTCCTTTATAACTATAATAATAAAGGGCAAAAATTAAAAGTGACCAGTTCCTGTGGGACAGTCCAATCAAATCAAACAACTCCGATTTTCGTGTACTTTTGATAAAGAAATAACATGCTTTTCGTGACATGCAGCAACATTCATGTAATGTGAGCTAAAACAACAATTCAAGTATCTCCTCGTATTTTATTTAACAAAAAGCACACGATTGTTGTCATTTTAAACGTATTATAAAAAAGGCATCTCTTAGAGTTATCGCCCGTCGCTTCGACATTTTGCAAGGCGGGTCAGCATTTATCACGCAGTGAAGCTTCTAAAATAAAGACGGTACTGCCGAAAATTACGAAACTTAAAGCGGAACTGAAATTTAATCATAAAATATTGTCACAATCTTCCAAATTATGTTTTTTAAAAAATCCAAAATAGCGGACATTTAAAAAAACAATTGACGTTGCCGAAAGATGACGTACTACTTTTCGTTGCCATGCGTTACCAAATATTTAATAGATGTAGGAAAATATCAAGGCTGTTCCCCTACTGTAATGAGCTGCATATTTTATTATAATAAATTAAATATGTGGATTTTTTTTGTTTTTTTTTATATTTCTTGTTTGTAAAATCCTTAATAGCGGAAAGGGAACTATTTTATTAATAGTTTATCCCTTTTTAAGAAGGCGATAAACGAAACAAATGATAGGAACTAAAATGATCGCTCATTGAGGACCTATTTTCCAACACTACCTGGTCACAGAAAAGGCATGGAAATCTTGCTAATTTACTAACAACATACTACAGGGTACGATTATAGCTTTCTTTCGTAGTACTTTTATGAAGAGAACACACATGTTTAGCGTATATTTAGTATTACAAAACTCGTTTGATAACGAATTATCAAACGAGTTTTGTTGAACAATAAAACCAAAACATAACTGAAGAGAAACCTGCTTCTGTTTTAATATGTTTAATTCATACAAGTGTGGGCGGGCCTCATTATTCGAAACAAAAGTTGAATAACTTCATTGTATCATGCAATTGTAAGTCAAACACGAATATAATAGGCTAGAAATAAGTTCCAATTGGATAATAAATGGATTAAAGACACTGACCCGCCAAACAACGATAAAATTACACTACAAAATCGCTTATCCGAACCCTATCCAGGTCTTGAATTCACCAACCATTCTTGAGAATATTCTTAGACATAAGCCCAAGTTTGCAAATTTCAATCACATATATTTCTATAAGTTTAAAGAATTATCTTTCATAACAACCTGCTATGTATACATATGATGGATACTAATAAATAGCAAACTTCATACGATTGTATATCTTTAAAGGTCATGTATTTGAGAACTAAAGTTGAGTACTTCAGCTCAAGTCATCGAAAAGTCTGAAGAATGTTTGATAAATCCATACCAGGTTTTCAGGTCATATAATAATGTATTGCTCAGGTCATATAATAATGTATTGTTCAGTTTATTGTATATGTGCCAATTACAAGTACAGAGTTTCATATTGTATCGTTCACTTTGCAGTGAGCTAATCAATACTACGATAATGAACATGGACGATGCCCGATATTGCATGTTGATAACAAACGAAAGCGTGCCTAGTGTCAGCATAAGAAGACATGGTTTCAAAGTTTTCTAAGTGTCTGTGAAAAACAGACCTATTGAAATACTGAACTGTTTACTCACTTTCTGATTGTAACGCTAACGAATTGTCCAAAATATTCAGAAAATATGAATTCAACGTCAGCTTCATACAATAGTAATTTCTAGCCATATTTTCATTTCTCACAAAATGATAATGGAAGACGATGTTATAGACATAATAAAATTGCAATGAAATGTAATACAAACAATATGAAAGCAAACAAGCAAATTCGGTGAATTGATATCCCCCGCCAAATGATGTATTATCCTTCAGTGGAAGAAATGTGTTCGGATTTGTTTTAAGTAGCATAAATCATGACCTTGACCCTTTATAATGTAACCGGGTACAGGTATATGGTAAAATAGCGTTCCTCAACCGGGACTCGAACCCAGGGTCTCTGGTTTACCGTACCAGCGCTCTAACCACTGAGCTATCGAGGACATACGGTTAGGAATCTATATTTCACCATATACCTGTACCCGGTTACATACACCTCCACCAGATTGAAATTCGTCCCTGAATTTCTAGTGGAGTTAACTCCAGGCCGGCTGTCAGACTTTTTTGCATACTGTTTCATGCTAACAGACACGGTCCTGGCTCCCGGACGAGCCCCCAAATATAACAGGTGTTGAAAAATTGTTCCTCAACCGGGACTCGAACCCAGGGTCTCTGGTTTACCGTACCAGCGCTCTAACCACTCAGCTATCGAGGACATACGGTTAGGAATCGATATTTCACCATATACCTGTACCCGGTTACAATAAAATCGAATATCTACTAGATATAGTTTTTTTTTAAATTCATCACCATAGTAGATTTGAAGAAAAAAGTACCATTTTAAGGCATTGACTTTTAAGTGTGACCTTGACCTTTGAGTGATACACCAATTAGTTTGTTTTGTTCTAATAAATATTTGTGCCAAGTTATATTAACATCCATCATCAATTGTTTAAATTATTTATGAAAAAAACACCTTTAATAAGCAAATTTTAACAGTTTAAGGGCAATAACTCCTGTGTTACTAGGACGATTCTGAAAAAAAATTGCCTCGTCACATCCCACTATTGGGATTAACATTATAATCAAGTTTAATGGAAATTAAACAAGAGGTACAAGAGGGCCTGTGTCACTCTACTGGATATATGATGTCCATGGTGGGGAGGGGTGGGGTGATGGGGTGGGGGCGGGGGATAGAAGGATTGTGTGTCAGATATGGCAGTATCAAACCAATTTTTTATAAAGTGTCTCGATTACCAAGATATAGGGAGAGGTATGTATTTGGCTCAAGCTTGGCTAGCTTTAAAACAAATCAAATTTTCGTTAATATAAACATTCAAACCAAGTTTGACATGGTACACAGGGGCGGGGCCAGGGTCACAATTTGAACAAACTTGATAGAGGACCATAAGCTAAGTGTAAATACAAAATATTAAACTGTTGTCTCTTTTAGTTTCAGAAAAGCAGATTTGTTTAGTTTTTCACTATATAAGTCTATGTAAAACATGTGACCACTGGGGTGGGGCCAAACTTGACAACAGGGACACATGGTAGAGGACCATAAGCTGAGAGTAAATACAAAATAATAAACCATTGACTCTTGTAATTTCAGATAAGAAGATTTTTTGAAGTTTTTCCCTATAAATTATATACGTCTATGTTAAACTGTGAATCCCGGGGCTGGGCCAAATTTGACCCAGGGTCACCATTTGAACAAAATTGGTAGAGGATCCATCAGCTGATAATAAATAAAAATTATTAAACTTTTATCTCTTGTATTTTTTTTTAATTCGTCCCTTTAACTCTATGTAAAACTGATCAAACAAGGGCCCCTAAGCTCCCACTTAAAGACGAATTGAACCCATGAACCAATGTTTCTTATGAGAAAAAATAATAACAAAAATAAAATTGAAAAAAAAAATGGAAAAATTGAAAAATAAAATAAAATAAACATAAAAAAATGTTAAATAAAAATTTCTTTTTTTAGAAAATGTAAACCCATGAACCAATTTATTTTATGGAAAAAAAAATAAAAAAAAATAAAAATATATAGATAATTTGAACCCACGACCTGAATAATTCAGGGGGATATTTATCAATATAAAGCCAATAACTCTAAATTTGTTGCGTCACATCCCGATTTTCGGATAAACAATATAATCAAGTTCAATGAAAATCAAACAAGCGGTTATCAAGATATGGCAGTGGAGGGACAGAATTACGCATTTTTTATCAATTAAAGAGCAATAACTCCGGCGTAACCGGGGCAATTCTGGAACAAATAGCCGCGTCTCATCCCACTATCAGGATAAACATTATTACCAAGTGTAATGAAAATCCAACATGAATATATGGCTCCGGACGGACGGACAACGCTAAATTAATATCCCTCCGCCTTCGGCGGGGGATAATAATAAAAGTGGTTGTTGAACTTGTATGGCAAAATATTACTTGCAACTCGTTGTTTTGGCTCGCAAGCACCTTTGCTAAAATAACCCATTCCAAGTAATATTTCGTCATTCACATTGAATAACCAATAAATTATCAATGAAGTCATATAAAAAGGGAGTCTTCCCCATTAATAAAATAAACCTGTATCTTCCATCGTTGTCGCTAATCTATGCTTACCCTACCCCACTTTGGTACACATCTATCTCGAATTGTTTATAATGCGAATAAAAGCATGATTCGACAATGTGAACTTAAATGACATACCAACGTTTTCATAAAAGTATGCAAAATTGTTACTTCCTCCAGCTTGTAATGTTAAATATTCAGAGGGCCCGTCATTTGTCGACTGCAAATCTGCAAATAAAAACAAGATACATCAAAGGTAAATATAAAATATCTGCGTGTCGATGGTTCAGGGCAAAACTAGTGTATCTCCTTCTCTATTCATATGCAGTTACAATATTTTTGCGCTGACCTCTCGATGTAAAGGTTAAAGAGGCTCTACCTATATCTTTTTGTCCACCAATTGATATAAACTTTACTTAATTATAAAGAGGACTATGAAAAAGGTAAATGGCAATAATTTCACCCAATGTAATATGCGATTTGCTGGGGAAAAACAGGATTGAAAAGATCGGATTTTTGAAATTGTATTCGTAATTGTTTTAGACAAGCCGATTGCGGAGATTTTCCGATCTTATTCGTTTACAATCGGAACTACCTCGTCTGATTAGCGAAGAGTTCCGATCGATTCGTTTGCTATCGGAACTGCGCCGAATAGTTTGTAATCGCATTGCGCATGTCCGAGAAAATCGTAAAAGCTCGTAGTTCTCCGGCAGGAATAAACGGCTGGGCAGCATTTTATTCAAGATATTGTTTTGATCATAATTAATAATTTACAGAACTGGAATACGAACCATGTTTCTTCTTAGAATACTCATAAAATAGCTTTGTATACATATAAATGCAGTAATATTGAGTATTTAATATTTTACATTAAAAATCGCGTAGATATAGTAGTGCCTCTTTAAGTGTTGACAGCAACTAATACATGTAATAACTACTGTTGCATTCTCAAGTTAAAAAGGTATCGTTTAATTTCGGTGATTTGTGAATATATAATTTGATCAAATTCTGGAAAATAGAAAATACATAAAACAAAAAGACTCATATGCTGACGTCAAGATTTAATTAACAATAAAATGAGAAATACATGTTAAATATATACACAATCATGAGTTAATGTTACATATATCGGGTGGGTTTGTGTATAAGGTCTAACGTTCCTATCTTCTTTTGCTTTATAGACGCAAACAAAGAATAAAAGCAGATATATAAGTTAAACAATAAATGTAGCATTCAAGGACCACAGTCGACCACAAGCAAACAACAACTACAAAGATGATTAAAAGGCAAGATATGACATTACAAACATAAAAGGGTTGACAATAGGGCTACCGCATAGGAACTGTCAGTGACAAAAAATGGCCGTTGTTGAGGTTAAACCAGGTTATACACCAAACCTCACGTTTACCCTACTGTCAGCACAATTAAACGGGACAGTCTAAATAAATATATCCCCGCCATGTTATATTCTCTAACAAAATAGGCAATATAAGTATAACACATACATGATCATGTACATATAAAGTAAGGGGCGTCCGTGGCCGAGTGGTTAACGTCTCTGACTTGAAATCACTTGCCCCTCACCGCTGTGGGTTCGATCCCTCAGAGGCCTAGGAATCTTTATGTGAGGAAGCTATCCAGCTGGCTTGCGGAACGTCGGTGGTTTTACTCAGGTACCCGCCCGTGCATAAAAATTGCCCGGAGGGGCACCTGGGATCTTCCTCCAACCAATGGAAGCTGGACAGTCGCAATATGACCTTAGCTGTTGGTGCGACTATAAAATCCAATTCAATCAACATATAAAATAAAGAAAAAAGCAACAGTGCGAATCTTAATTTAAAACTAAACACGAAGAATCTCCAGAGAGGGTTGAACCCAGAGCCACCTTGTTTAACAAAACACAATATTTGGACATTCTCATATATGTAGAAACTTCATAATCATTCATAAATACAAAATGCTATGATCAAGTAGGGTTAAGAACGTTACATTTAGCGCGAAGAACTATAATCACGCTTGGAGAAAATGCCTCGTGTTGATGCTGACTCATTGAACCACATCGTGTTGATGCTAACTCATTGAACCACATCGTGTTGATGCTAACTCATTGAACCACACCGTAAGTCCAGTGGTGTAAGGCTACGAAAACTGTTAGAGCAGTCCCAATAAAAATTAACCCGTAAGGAAGTACCACGGTAAATCGTGGTTTCTGCAAATCTTTCAATACTCTGGTAGTCATATATTCATTTTCATTTCCTCTTATTATACGAAGTTGTATAATCCAGTACTTGTCACATCCATACTTAACAATTATATACTTACTTTGTAAGATCTTTGGTCATAATCACTTTCATAAACTATTTATTACACTCGTTAGAAAGTTTACCCAAAAATGGTTCTTATACTTTAATTTTGCAACACACTGCATGTTTAGTGGTGGAACCATTTACAGTTCGAAACTATGCTTTCCTTGTGCAATGACCCGACATATTGTGAACCCTATGATGACGTCTACTTAAATCGTAAAAGGGGTGGTAACGTTTGATGTTTGTCTTACGCTTGTCTTGTTGTGCCTTAATGGTTTATTCTCTTGTTGCTCTGGCTTCTGCCAAGTGACTTAGTACCTGAGCTGTGGCTTTCTATTTTTTGGTATTTTTATATTCATAAATACATGATCATCTTTGTGTTTTACGTATATTGACTCCGACTGCTACCTAGTGTGTTAAAGAGTATAGTCTGGTGGGTACTTCTTTATTTGCACAGTGTGGTTCAATTAAGGTGACAATATGGTTAGAGTGAGATTGGGGCAGCCTAAAACTTGGTTTAAATGCATTGTGGCATTTTTATCACTGTTTCAGTGCGGTACCCGTATTGTCAACCCTTTACTGTTTTGTTTGTGGTGTCGCATACTTTGTCTATATCTTTGTGATTTTCTTTATTTATTTGTTTGCTCTTTTCTTTTTGAAATGGTGTTTTTGGTTGACTTTGTTCTGAGAATGCTTCATTTTCTGCTCGACTTGAATACATAGTTTTAGTAACATTCAACCCTCCAAACCGCAGAATTGTGAAAAGTTTTAAAAAGTACCTCTAACTGATGATTACTATATGCATGTGCAATGAATGATAACATTTCTGATACTATCGTTTGTTTTTTTGATTTGTATCTCTCTATCGAACATGGTGAAATAATTAGTAAATCTATGACAAGATAGTCATGCTGAGGACTTTAATATTCGTAATATTTGTATAACTAAAAAGCTACTCCAGACGGACTACCGTTACCATAAAGTTTAACTTCGACAAACGTTTGCAAACTTTTATTATCGTAACCCTGATCTAATTTTAAAATATGAAAGTAATTTAAGAACTCTTCTGCGTACAAGGACTATCTCAACCTGACGTTTAAGGAGATGTGATTTATATTTCACTACCGTCTCAATCAAACCGAGACTGCAATATTTCATATTTATCGTGTTCGGCCGTTTCCAAAGGTCCACTCTCATACTCTTTCGTAAGATCTTGGTCTTAATCACGTCCATACAATCTTTATTAAACTTGTTGAAACATTTATTAAATGAAATTATGTCCCTATCATTTAACTACGCACTGCGTGTTTAGTAGTTGACCCATTTACAGGTCGCCACTATGCTTTCCTCTTTGATTGAGCGATGACCGGACAGATTATGGACCCTATGATGACCTCGTCTACCTAAATCATCAAAGGGAGTAGCGATTGACGTTTGTCTTAAATCTTGTCTGTCGTACCCTTAACGGTTTGTTCTCTTGTTACTCTGACTTCTACCAAATTATTGAGTACTTGCTTGTAGCTTTCTACGTTTGATCATGTATGTGTTATACTTATATTGCGTGTTACTGCTGCCTTATTTGTTAGAGAATATGACATGGCTGAGACATTTTTATTTACTCTGTCCCGTTTATTGGAATGACAATATGGTATGAGTGAGGTTGGGTGCATTCTAGAACCTGGTTTAAACCCCCAGTGGCCTTTTTTTCCACTGACAGTTCAAAGGCGGTAGCCCTATTTTCAACCCTTTATGTGGGAGATGTCATATATATCCTGTAATTCGTCTTTGTAGATATTGTTTGTTTCTGTGCGTGTTTGCGGTTGACTGTGGTCCTTGAATGCTACAGGTCCTGTTCGACTTGCATATATACTTGTAATAAGCAAATGAAGATTATAAACAGCGCGAATTTAAAAACTATTATGCAAAGTGACTAGAAAAAAAGAGGCATTTAATTACTATGCCCAAGGCACTCATCTATTTTTTTTTGTTTACGCACATAAATGTACAATGTATATATCCCCTTCTTAATGATGGTATTTCAAAATACCACTTGTTGACAGAGTGACAACTTACGTGAGCATTTTAAACTAATTGTTAAATATTTGTTGTTAGAAAATATGATTGCCATTTAAATTATGTAAACGCCAATTGTAACTTTACGTGTATTAAAGAACATACTGAAAAGGTGATCACTTGAGAGTAACGAAGATGAACAGGAGGGAAAAGTAGCAGACTCGGATGTATTGAATCTGTTCATGAGAAGAGAAAAAAAAAGGTGCAACACCTCTCACGCCACCTAGCACCGGCCTAACGTGCCTTCTTTTATAAGGCCAAGAGGATAGGGCTCAAAGACCAGAAAGGGTCAGTTATCATTAGAACCTATTAAAAGTATCCTTACAGAGAGAGAGAGAAAGAGAGAGAGAGAATGAGAGAGAGAGAGAGAGAGAGAGAAAGAGAGAGAGAGACAAAGAGAGACAGAGAGTGAAAGAGAGAGGCAGTCATGCAGGCAGGCGGGCGGGTGGAAGGACGGGCGGACGGACGGACGGGCGGGACGGCGGACTGTCGGGCGAGGACGGACGGAGGGACTGTTGAAAAATTGACCCAAATCTCAGTAAGATTTAAAGTGACTGCAGGCGATCTGTAAGAGCGATCAGTGTTGATCAGACTACAAATGACTTACTATGCTTAAGTTTGAAATGTGAATATGCATGAACTTAAGCTGCATGCTACCTTTGGCTCAAATTGTTGTTGTTACTTAATCATAAATATTAGTTTAAAGGCGGTTATATTGCTAACATGTTTAAAAACAGGAATGCATAAGAGCCTTAAAGCATAATATGAATTAATATGAATTAATATTTATGACCAAACATCTAAACTGACAGAGTTGTCTATTTGTTCGAGATGTAACTGTTTCATTGACAATAAGTAAATCGTACGGAATGTGGGGTCTGCTTTAAGGCTAATAAAACTGAAACATTAAATGGTTGTATTGGTATGTGGATTGACGCCTGTATTTCTTCCAGATCGCATCCAGTCCCTTGATAATGTTTGTTGTCACAAACCTTAAATGTATGTATATGTTTTATAAATTCACTTTACTGTAGTAATACAAATAAAATGGAAAACTCTTGTTCTAAACTATTACAATGTCTATATCTCATTTCATTCAAAGGCGTTTGTGTTTATGTGCCTGTTTCTTCTGCTTGTCAATGTGATGACAGGATATGTATTAATGGGTCATTTCAAACCTTTTTCACAGTCATTGTGACTGTGTCTAGATAACTTTGAATTCTACAATAAATAGAACATATCTTTAGGCGATTCTTACATTTGGGAATTCCTATTCTGGATGAAATTGCTATGCAATCGTTGTTTTAGGCAAGTCGAAAAAAAAGCATAACGGTTACTAGAATCATGCTTTCACCAAATATTATAGAATCCTGGGTTTAACAATAATGATTTAACCAGCGAATCCCAATTAGCTTTATTCGTGTATTCTTCTTAGTCGTTTATATATATAAGCTGTTTAATACCTTTAGTTCCTTCTCTATAAAAAAGAATTCAAAAAAGTATTTACATTACAAAATAGTATGTAAGTTTGCAAAACAAATTTAACCTAATTCACAATATATCAATGTTTAATGTGTACTTTATTTTCCATACAATCACCTCTTGCAAAGTTGTATTTATAATTTTAGCATGACAACATTGCACGAATTTAATCATATTCGCAATATATCAATGTGTATTGTGTACTTTATTTTCCATACAATCCCCTCTTGCAAAGTTGTATTTATAACTTTAGCGTGACAACACCACACGAATTTAAACAATCAATGATAAATAACGTGACACATATTCGGCATGTGGGTATGTGATATACTCGGTTTTTATCGTTGACGCTCAGCTGATTTAGTCGTGTACTTATAATTTTAGCATGACAACATCGCACGAATTTAACCAATCAATGATCAATACCGGGACACATACTCGGCATGTGGGTATGTGATACACTCGGTTTTTATCGTTGACGCTTAGCTGATTTAGTCGTGTATTTATAATTTTAGCGTGACAACATCGCACGAATTTAAACAATAAATGATCAATAACGTGACACATACTCGGCATGTGGGTATGTGATAGACTCGGTTTTTATCGTTGACGCTCAGCTGATTTAGTCGTATATTTATAATTTTAGCATGGCAACATCAAATGAATTTAACCAATCAATGATCAATAACGTGACACATACTCGGCATGTGGGTATGTGATACACTCGGTTTTTATTGTTGACGCTCAGCTGATTTAGTCTGTATTTATAACTTTAGCATGACAACATCACACGAATTTAAACAATCAGTGATCAATAACGTGACACATATTAATGTGATATACTCGGTTTTTTATCGTTGACGCTCAGCTGATTTAGTCGTGTTTTTATAATTTAAGCATGACAACATCAAACGAATTTAACCAATCAATGATCAATAACGTGACACATACTCGGCATGTGGGTATGTGATACACTCGGTTTTTATCGTTGACGCTCAGCTGATTTAGTCGTGTATAAAAACGTTGGAATTGATAATTATATTATAAGGTGTACATTTGGTGTCGTTATGCAACTTCTTTTGAGTTTTCTTGTTTCAAAACATTAATTTGCTGCGTCTCATTTAAATCATGGTCAAATAGTTTTACATTTCTTATAGAGACTGAAGACTGTCCGAGTAACAGCCTTTGCATTTTCCTACTTGAATATATTTTACAGAAACCCCATATCTCGCAACCATGGTTGAGAACTGAAAAAACAAGAGGTTCTATAATTAATTCTAAATAATGCTTAATGATGATGTCTTAAAGGTGAAAGGCCACACTATGTGTAATATTATCAATTAACAAATTTAAACTCTTAAACATCATATGAGTATTTCTTGATAGTCCCGGAGAGAAACATATATTAAAAACGCTACTAAGTTGTATGTAAAAATAAGCATTATTTGCATGACGTAATAACTACTTTTACCACTGCGTGACTGCAAGGGGGAATGAGGTAAATCTGAATTAAATAGACTGCACTATTGTCAGATATTTGATAAATACATTTACCTTTGGATTGATTTACCTGTTCAAAGTTGTCTACGCCATAAATATATATATGTAAATATATATTGTTGTGTACTGATTTCGATATAAATATCATAAACATATTCATGAAAAAAAACGTGGCCGGAGAACTTTAAACTATATCCATATGTATCAAGTTCAAAAATAGCATTTGGTGTTTGTACAGCTCAATTATCGTTATCGATATTAACACTAGTCCGGTAGCCCGAGGCTAGTACAAGTGCTACGGGGCTACCAAATGTTTATGTCTTGGAAGTCTGATGGGCTGGTAAAAAATGTGTTCAAATAAGTTTATGACAGTTTGCTACAATAAATTTATTTTAAATCGATAGGTTGTGTGGTGACAGCACTTTATGTCCTAAGCTTTTAAACAAGAGGCCCAAGAGAGTCTTTGGACGCACTACTGTCTAAAGATAAAGTTTATGTATCAGGGGCCATAACTCTGTCAAAAAGTATTCAACCGGAACATGGCGATGAAATACGCAACTAGGCTTGGTACTGATCATCCCTGTCAAGTTTCGTTGAAATCCGGGCAGAGGTTCAGGAGAACTAGTCTGTACAAAGTTAGTGTATTAAAACATTTAGGGTATCATAATTCTGCCAAAAATCATTCACTTGGAACACGGCAATTAAATATGCAACTAGGCTTGATGCTGATCATCCCTGCCAAGATTCGTTGACATCCGGTAAGGGGATCAGGAGAATTATTTGGGACAAAGTTTGTGCATCATTAAAACCTTAAAAGGGCCAAAAATCATTAAACCAGAACACGGCAATGACAGGTGCAACTAGGCCTGGTACTGATCATCCCCGCCAAGATTCGTTGAAATCCGGCAAGGAGTTCATACGAGACTAATCTGGACAAAGTGTATTAAAACCTTTAAATGGCCATAACTCTGCCAAAAATCATTGGACCGGAATGTGGCGATCACAAAAATATGTTAACCAAGAACGCGACAATGATATGCACAACTAGGATTAGTGTTGATCATCCCTGCAAAGTTTCATTGAAATTCGGCGAGAGGTTCAGGAGAATTAGTCGAGAAAAAAAGTTGTGTATTAAAACCTTTAAAAATAATTCAACCATAACATGGTTATGATATGCACAACTAGACCTGGAACTGATCATCTCTAAAAAGTTTCGTTTAAATCCGGCCAGGGATTCAGGAGAACTAGTCAGGACAAAGTTTGTGTATTAAAACTTTTAAAGGGCCATAACTCTGCCACAATATTTAAATGACGATATTTACAACTAGGATTGGTACTGATCGTCCCTGAAAAGTTTCACTGAAATCCGGCCAAACGAAGGCCATTTCGCCTTAATGAGGCAAAATACAGCATTTTTTAACTAAATCAAGAGCCGATTTGGTTGGTTTTCAAACTTTATTAACAATTGCCTCAGTAGATAAACTGAGTGTTTTTCCATAGAATATTCTTAATTGGGATGATTGTATATGCTTGGATAACCTGGTTTACATATAAAATGTGGAGATACCTGCAGAATGCATTTAATCTCATGAAAAGAAACCGAAATATATTTTTCTGTTGAATATTATATTGAGCTAGTACATTTTGAGCAGGTCTAGTGATTTTACCGAAATACTAGACCGGTGGTCTAGTAAACTAAAAATGTTAATTTCTAGCCCTGTTTTGTATCATAAAATGTATCCATCAGTTGTAAAAATAACTCCTAAATATTCAAAACGATTGACAAAGTTCGTTATAAAAGCTATATTATTTATTTTGTTAATAGTGACTGTTACTTTAAAAATAAATGGAAACTGTGTCGTCTGCAAATATTAAATTTTTCATTTGTAAATAGATCCTTTCCTCTGCAATAAACTCGTCCTCAGTCAATTAAAATAATATGCAAAATATGGAAGATAAACATGCCCATTGTCTGACTTCTAAAATAATGATATGATGAAGTGTGAAATGTGAAGTGTGAAGTGCGTAATGTGAAATGTGTAATCTGATACACGACCTTTATTTTGACCTTAGCTGTGTATTGATAACATTCACATATTTTATTAAATTGCATAGCTCAGACACTCGAGGGTTGCCCACAATGTTCGAATTGCGAATATTATGCTAGATTGATCTAGTCTCGGCCTGCCAAGACGGTATCATGCATATTACGTCTTACTTGCAGATGTTCATGAAATCAGAAACGGGCCGGCTGACCGAGGCTATAATTGAATGTTTAGAAATGTTAAAGATCATCAAATATTAGAACCATGTTAAATACACATAATTCGCCGCTGAAGATGGTGCTACTATTTAATGTTCTTTTTCAACATTTCTAAATATAACTCGCTAGAAGTAATCTTTATGGAAAGACGAAAGGCCAAGGAATCGCAAGATATAAACTTTTATGAGATAATATTACCGTAAAGGTGTGATACCGGTTGCTGAAAATTGGTAAAATCAGAAAAAATAAAACAAAATAGCAGTCGCTTAATGAAGAAAGCGAGTTTGTGTCTAACCCAGCGAAATAGATACTTTATCGCCACAAATCAATAAAGAAAATTAATTGGTTAAAAAACATTGCATACACTTTCTATCTGTATATGGCTTTTAAACATCGGTAAACTATTTTTCAAATCATTAATTAAAATGACACACTACAGTTCGTTTTTAGCTCTACTGGCCAAGGGCCAGCAGAGCTTATGGGATGGTGTGGTGTCCTTCGTCCGTCGTCTGTCTGTCCGTCGTCTGTTAACTTTTACCTCGTTAAGACGATAGGGCCTTCGTTTTTCATCCTATCTTTACCAACCTTGAACAGGTTGTTAATATTAATGAAAGCTCGGACAAGTTTGAAAACCAGCCAGATCGGACCAGTAACAGCGGAGTTATGGCCCTTGATTTAGTTAAAAATGCTATATTTTGCCTCGTTAAGACGTTTGGTTTTCATTTTTCATTCTATCTTTACCAAACTTTACCACATTGTTAATATTAATGAAAACTCGGACAAGTTCGAAAATCAGCCAGATCGAACTAGTAACAGCTGAGTTATGGCCCTTGATTTAGTTAAAAATGATCCTATCTTTACCAAACTTAACCACATTGTTAATATCAATGAAAGCTCTGACAAGTTCGAAAACCAGCCATATCAAACTAGTAACAGCGGAGTTATGGCCCTTGATTTAGTTAAAAATGCTATATTTTGCGTCGTTAAGACGATAGGAGCTTCGATGTTTATCCGATCTTTACCAAACTTTATCAGATTGCTAATGTCGTTTAAAGCTCAAACAAGTTCGAAAATCACCCATATCTGACTAGTAAAACTGCGTTATGGCTCTTGATTTAGTTAAAAATGCTATATTTTGCCTCGTTAAGACGATAGGGGCTTCATTGTTCATCTAATATTTACCAATCTTTAATAGATTGTTAATATCAATGAAAGCTCGGACAATTTCGAAAACCATTAATATCGGACCAGTAACAGCGGAGTTATGGCCTTTGATTTAGTTCAAAATGCTTTATTTTGCCTCGTTAAGACGATAGGGCCTTCATTTTTCATCCGGTCTTTACCAAACCTTACCACATTGTTAATATCAATGAAAGCTCAGGCAAGTTTAAAATCCATTCATATCGGTCTAGTAACAGCAGAGTTATGGCCCTTGATTTAATTAAAAATGCTATATTTTGCCTCGTTAAGACAATAGGGCCTTCATTTTTCATCCGATCTTTACCAAACTTTATCAGATTGTTTATATCAATGTAAACTTGGTCAAGTACGAAAATCAGGCAGATCGAATCAGTAACAGCGGAGTTATGGGCCTTCATTTTGTTAAAAATGCTACCATTTGCCTCGTCATACGATAGGGCCTTCATTTTGCATCTGATCTTTGCCAAACTTTACCAGATTTTATGACTTTCTTTTTTATATTTTTTTTTCTTGATTTTTTTTTTTGAATGTTTTTGTTTTGATTTTTTGTTTTGAATTTTTTAATTTTTAATTTTTTTGTTTTAATTTTTTTTTAGCTCTATGTTGGACCAATCGGACCAGTAACAGAGGAGTTATGACTCTTGATTTAGCTAAAACTAATTAAATTTTGCCTCGTTTATACGGTAGGCCTTCATTTTTCATCGGATCTTTACCAGACTTTACCAGATTCTTTAGTTATGGCCCTTGATTTAGTCAAAAAGCTGTTTTTTGCCCGAAACTTTCAAAAAAAAAAGTAATTGGCAGTCACTTGCTTCATTGATGTTATAAGAGCCATGTTAGCCAGTAGAGCATCCACAGGCCCTCTTGGGCCTCTTGTTTTGTAGAATCGATGCGTATAACCCGCCCAATAAGCCGTAAATCGACAGGTACTCTGACAACCATATTTTGAAATACAGCCTTGTTTCAAGACCAGTTATATAAGGACCCGATTTACCGATAGAAAGTATACAAAATGACCTTTTTAGACAATTAAGTTTC